>JAXQKE010000108.1:0-50454 GCA_037042355.1 Candida sp. Y128-05E | reverse complement strand
ACTAATAATAAGACATGCTCTCCAAGATGGTATTCAATAAAATCAAAACCATCTTCCGGTATAGAATTCATACTCTTGGACATCTTTGCCACGTATTGCAATGCATTTGTGATTTTGTCTTCGTTCATAAATTCATCAGTCTCTTCATCAATTTGAATTTGTAGAAGAATGAACCAAGTGATCTCACCCAATCTTGAGACTAAAGCCGGCATCGTGATTGACTTGTATCTCGGATTAACGTTACTTAGAACGTTTATAAGATAGTTTTCATCAAATTCAAGATCTCTGACCAAATAAGTGGCCACAATTCTAGGAATATTTTTCGTAATTAAATCCCACTTTGATATATTTGCAGCATCTGCAATTACTTGGATGAAGTCGTGTTTGTAATACTCTAGAAACCTAGGAGTTGTATACTCTTTGGTCACACTTAAGAAAAAATTCTTTGTTACTCCCGATAATTCTGTGACCTTTTCAAAGATTCTAGGGTTCTTGATAATAACTTCAGCAATGCTTGGCAAGTACGGCGATAACAATTTATATGGTGCAATGCCTTTTGTAGATGCTATATTCACAAACCCGTTGTAAACGTAATTAACAATCTGATCATTTTCTTCACCAAGCAAATCTATCAATTTAATAAACAATACACACAACCATTCACCTTCAGATACGATAGCTAATTCAACTAGAGCTTTAATCGTTGATTCTCCAAAATGTCGACGATTTCCACTACAATTGATCCCCGATACACTTTTGAATATGGTTGCGAAGTTGCTATCTGTATTGGTATCTCTTGGTTGGATTAAGTATAATGGAAGTATCGATGTGACCAAGAGTCTCACTTCTCGATTATTATTTTTGGATAATAGTTTTATTAAAAGATCAAAGATTGGATCATAGCTGAGATCCTTATATTGGTGAGGCCTAGCGGTAACAAATAATTTGTATACTGTAATTAAGAAATTGCAACAAAGGACGTTATCATTTTCCAAATCCAAATCTAAGTAAAAGCCAACTAATATATCGTTGTATATGATAGAAAATTCTTTCAATTCATTGACCAGCTTTCTATCCAAATTAATTGGCTCGTATTTGTTCTTGTTAGTCGGCATACTCCCACACCGAGTACACTCATTCACCTGGAAATTATAATCATTATTCATGAGGCAGAAACTGTTGCCAATTGCTGTCAAAAGGGAATGTTGACTGAATCTCGATAATTGATTTTTTCGAACCATTGATTTGATGTAGTCGATCCATTTCGAAAACGTGAAATTGGTATCATAATCGAATTTGCAATCAATAAAATTCAATAATTTTCTGGTGATTCTTTGTTTTTTTAACTCGGGGGTTTCGATATCAATTATTTGGTTCTTCATTATGTCCAATTGTAAATCTTGTAATGATTCGGTGACAAATTTGTTGTAAGGAGAAGTTTGGTATTTGTTAATCATGTCGGTGTTTTCATTGATGAGATTATAATAATGATTTAGGATATGAAGACAATTAATTATTGGAAACGGGATTGACAGAGGAATATTTGCTAATATTGTTTGACAATTGTTTGATTTCATGAAACTGGTGACGATATCTTTCTGGATGCAAATTGTGAATATCTTCAAGAGAGAATAACAAGTGGAATTGATGGTCTGGGGTAATTTGGAGCAGTCGTCACTGGTGATGTACTCTAGGAGCCAACCTTGTAGGATTGAAATCTGATTCCAGGTGTCTGAATCATTTATAGCAATATTATTAGTTAGATTTAAAAAGAAAATACTTAGTAATTCATCTTTTATTGGAACCAAATCCAACTCCAGTAGTAAGAACCAGATTTTTCTAGTCAAACTCTCAAAGGTCAATTGATGGAAAGTCAATAGCAATTTGTTTGATAGATCGTAATCATTTAGTATTGAAAAAAGATTAATCGCTTTGAATAGTGATGAATGGTAGTGACTGATACTATTTGAAGATATATTTACCATCAAGTAATCGATGTAGCCTTCGATCAACTTCAATAACCTGGCTTTAATTGATTTGATAACTTTCATATTATGCGATTTTATGATCAAGTTCAATATGTTGATGATGAACGATTTCAAAGCAGGGGGGTTGTACTGCAAGTTGTCAATAGCAAACACAATACACCATTCGTGGATTTGCCACGAGTCGCCTGGAAGATCAACATTCACCTTGAAGTCACCAACTTTGAATCTACCTTCAGTCAAGATCAGTTTCTTCTTAGAAAGGATCAATTCAATTGTTTCCAACAACTGGACAGCAATATCATCCTTGTGTAGTAGCCTGGGATAGGTGAATGTAAGTAAATACACCAACAATTTTTGAAAATCGGTCGAATCGTCATCGATATTCTTGTGGATATCACTGATGAACAATTGCAATTCTGCAGAAGTGATTTCTTGCGACATCATATCATTCTGTCACTGATTGAGGATGTACTGTCTAACGTTTATGATGTTCTTTTCCGAAATCAAAGATGTGGTGACAATTCTTACAACCAACTAGTTACGCGTTTTCAAAATGAGATGAAGCCAAAGGTCAACACAATTTTTTATCAATCTATAAAGAAAGGAAATTATCTCATATGCAAAATGTATTACTGTATCTATACATAACTATAAATAAGGTAACGGTAGAGGTTAGGGAAGCAAACAATTTATTCGAGCAATTGTAGCAAAAAAATATTAAATGAACAAATTGGCTCGGAAATGTAGGCTTCCCCAGTCTATGTATGTGCAAGTATATATATCACACGTTCTCATGGGTATCATTCAGTGGTCATGACTCATTGTCCGTAATTGACCGGCCTTCTAAACAACAATATATGTGGTTCTGGGGCATGGGTTTCATAGTGTACCCATCCCAACGATTGGGTGATACCCAACCCTCGCCATTCCTCTTCCAATAGAATCCTCAATGTCCCTGTTTCCGGGTTGAAATAGTCTTGGGGAATCACCTTTAACATATTCTTGGGCAACATTACATGTCTATACTCATGTGTGTCGTCCGAGTATCTGGGACTATAGTGGATCATATCCTGAAACTCAAGCACTTTGGCTCTCTCTGAGTCAGATAGGTATCTTGCCTTTGAACTCATCTTTGTTGTTATGTTGGTGAATCTGGCGTGTTAATTTTTAACTATGTCTAATTTTTCTCTCGCCTGTGTTTTTGTGTCACGATACCGAATTTTTATTTTTTTCCAATTCCTTCACTGGAGAGATTTGGAGATGATAACAGGATTGGTTTTGGAGGAGGGTATAGAGTATGATAGATTGAGCAAACAGACAAATATTTTCTTATTATTAAAAAATTCCCATAATCATAATATAGTTGCCAAATCAATTCTATGTTTACCTTTGGTTGATTTCGATGCGGTCTCACAGTATGGTAAATATAATACTATCGATTTGACAAATGTTGGAATTGAGGACATTGAACAGAATGTGAACACGATAATAGAACTATCTCAACGTATTCCCAACTTATCGGTTTTGCTACCGGGTAATTGTATACGATATTGGATACTTTGGCATGCGTTCAAGCGCCATGTAGATGTCGCTATCTATATTGAAGATGGCAAGTTTATTGACAATTGGACCGTAGAACCGGTGCAGTATATTCTACTAGCCAATAATTCATTCGAATTGAATTCCAACCAAGTGCCAGTGATGAAAAATTCTCAGATAATTAACCGATTCGATGCACCAATTATAGTTAGTCAACTAGACCAATTGGCCAATATTAAGTGGTTACTGAAACAAAATGACGTATTAGCCAATATTCTCATCGATCCTTTACAACCATTGACTTCGTTCTTACCCTTGGAAGTTTACCAACGATTTGAACAAGATGAAATCAAATATCAGCAATATAAACTAGCGATGGAATTGGCTATTAATGATTTGCCGGGTCAAGACTTGGCGATTTTGATTGTAGGGCCCGGTAGGGGCAAACTCATTGATATGTTGTTATCAATTGATTGTGTAAATATCATCAAAATTGTCACCATTGAAATCAACCCCAAATGTATAAGTCTCCTCCAGTCACGAAATTCAAGCCATTGGAATAATCAAGTAGAAATCATCCATACAGATATCAGGACTTGCACTTTATCATTTAAACCTCAAATCATAGTATCAGAACTATTGGGCTCTTTTGGTGATAATGAACTATGCCCCGAGATACTTGCTCGGCTTACTGACAAAGACACTATCATGATCCCCCAGAGTTATTCCTCATATTTACAACCAATTTATACTTCAATTGGTTTACCCTCTACCGAAAGACCGTTCCTTGTATATTTAACCAACTATTACCCCCTCGACAGTCATAAATTGGTGTGGGAATTCCAGCATCCATCAGATGCGACAACCGATAGATCTACAAAAATACAATTCCAGTGTCGTCAAGGCTTGAAATTAAATGGATTTTATGGTCATTTCCAAGCAAATTTGTATGGCCATATCAATATTCATATAGATCCCCAGGGAAATCCCCAGGAATATTGTAAATCGTGGTACCCCATATTATTTCCCACCGACGAATACCAATTCAATGATAATGAAACTATCACTCTCGAAATTTGTCGTAAAATTAACCAAAATGTATGGTATGAATGGAAATTTAACCAGAAAACTTATAACGTATCTGGTGATGGCTATTCAATTAGTTTATAGATATAAACACAGCTGGCCTGTCATGCAACTTCCATATGAATACCCAATAAAAGTTTATTATTTTTCGCGACCAGGAGACCTTTCTCTATCTCGATGACTTGAATGATATTCTCGAGAGCTCCTGGACCCATCTTGATTCGAATGGTCTCTATCTCTGTGACTTCGTGGTTCTTCTCGATGACTTCTCGAATCCCTGTGACTTCTATCTCCATCTCGATGACTCCTTGAACTTTCTCTATGACTTCTATCCCCATCTCTATGACGTCTAGAATCTTCTCTGTGGCTTCTTGTCTCTCCATCTCTACTACTTCTTGAATCTCCATCTCTACTACTTCTTGAATCTCCATCTCTATGTCTTCTATCACCATCCCTATGACTTCTTGATTTATGTACACGATTTCTATCTCCTCTTTCACTTGGGCTTCTATCACTTTTCCAATTTGATTGTACACTTTTCAATTTTTGCTGTTTGATTAACGCTAGTGGGTCATCCAAGCTAGATTTGACCACTGAATTATTCGCTTTCCCTGCATTAAGAATATTATTAATCTTGCTACTGGTATTAGTGACCACACTTCTGGAACCCAGCAAAAGACTCTCTACTTTTTTCTTCCCATCTAAAAACTCCTGGTTGACTTCGTTAAAACCAGCGGAATTGATTTCAGACGTAGGCTGGTAGTCTGTGTACATCCAATTAGTCTTGGATAACTTCAACTTTTCATTCTTGGATAAATCAGCAGGGTTGAAATCTTTACCATACTGTAATTGCAAAAGGTTTAAATAATCCTGCTCTTTGGAGAGTTCTTGATTTTTCTCTTTTATTTTTTTATATTCTTGTAGTTTAGCTTGTTCTTCTTCATAAACCTTCCTTTGGTTCTTAACCAACTGAGGGTTCCATGATTTCTTTAAATTCAAATCCCCAGCCATAGTAAAGAATGATGACTTCTAATTGTTCCTATGCGAAATTGAAATTTACGGAGCATCATCAAATTAAAATTAATATTAAAACTACTGGGATGGTTCCTACAGGTTTAGAAAAGGTTCAGTTGAGTAGTTAACAATTAACAGGTATACTTTTACATCAGACCAAAGATTTCATCTACATAACTACATTAAATTTCTTATCAATACATGTACTAACTATAGAAATAACTACTAATATATTAATATACTACCAAAATAATATTGTAGGACCAAATCTGTCGACTCGGGAGATTACTCATTAGTATTATAATATGATAAATTATCATACCACAATACTAATCCTAGATTAATAATTTTAAAACTAAAAACCATGAATCTTAATATTCTTTTTAGGTAAGTTCAATTGAGTGGTTAAGAATTCACTCACTTTGACTCTCTGATCACCTTGCAATTGAATAACTTCACCTAATTCATCATCTTTAACAATGTTACCGTTACAAGCAAAATCTTTTTTCAAAACTTTAACAATTTTCTTTAAATCATATTCATCTGGTAAACCTTGGACAGTGGTCAAAGTCTTTCTCCCGTTTCTTTGTTGGATTCTAATATGAATATAATTAGTTGGTTGAGCTTCTGAATCACCAGTGTCGGCGAAAGGATCTAGAATGTTAGTACAACTGAACCTCGTCAGAGGTGAAGAAAAGAATAGGAGTTGATTGATTAATCAATTGTAATGATAATGAAAAGAATGGTGGTTGAATGTGGGGGAGTCAAAAAAAAATGACTTTAGAATTAATCGTGCAAGTTGATAACGGTTGCAGCAAACCAATGGAACTTTAGTTTAAGCTTAAAAGGCTTAATTAAGGTAAAATGTGGGGCAAATACGAATGAATAACCGAAGTTGATGGCAAAAAAGTGATAAAATCAAATGACAATAGACCCTGATAAATCAACTGTAAGACAAACTGAGAATATACTGGTGCTAAGCACACAAAACTCGGTATCAAAAGATAAACTCACCATAATCGCCAAAGCCAAGCATGAATAAACATTTACAAGTTCCAAAACATCGCGTTAAAGGCATTTCAAAAAGAAATGCTAATTCAAGAAAATCACCATTAAATTAAACCTTCATTTTGAAACAAGCAATAAAAGATTACTCTGAGTCATCTATCACCATACCTATCAATCCTACCAATCTCAGTTGGATGCTAAACCCCGAGAAAACCGAAAAGCGTCAAAAAGGCCATAAAAATAGCATCTTCTATACTATAAGCATAAGCCTGGAAATAGCTAGACCGAGAAATATAACCTGATCAACCTCGAAACCAAAGTCAACAATATAAACAATCAACCAGAAAAACCATTCCTTTAAATCTCTCTCCCTCTCTCTCTCTCTCCACACCATTACCACACCCACCTTATGAATACATACCAAATGCGGTTAAGTTTTGGATGGTTGACATAAAATAATCCAAATACTGTTTTAATAACTAGAAATGTGATTAAAAGCAAAAATTGGATTTTTATTGAGAGGATGACATTAGGAAAAAAATGAAGACTGCATAGAATGAGAAATAGATAGATAAAGAACAGAATAGAAGAGGTAGATAGATAGATAGAAGGTAAAAAGGATAGGGTAGATAAGTAATACATAATAAGAGTATTAGACTAGTTGTATAGTAATACTAATTAATTAATTTGGTTAAAATTAAACTATGGTATGTTGTTGTAGATTCTATTTATATTGATTCTAGTTGTTTTTTTTTTCTTATGGGTACACGTAAAAAAAGTGAGAAAAATTAAAATTTCTCTTCTTGTCATTTTATTTGACATCTTTTGTCAATTCTTTTGACATAATTTTCCTCAGTTCAATTTTTAATTTTTCATTTGCCATTGTTAGTAATTTTTTTTTTTTTGGGTAGCGCATGAAAAATTCAATCTTCCCAAGATCTTTTTCTCCAATATTTTATATTACAATTCAAACTTTCTTTTAGCAATCATCTATTGACAATGACTAATCAAGTTAAACAATCTAAGAAGGTTGAAATAACTAAAGAAGTCACACTGACTTCACCTACCACTGAAAAAGTAGAAGCAATTGCTAATAAAATTACTGCAGTTGATACGAAAAAACAAACCTTCATCACGAGAACTATTTGGACTTTAGTAATGATTGCTGTTTTCTTTGCTATCTTAGCTACTGGTCATGGTCCTATCATCACTGTTATTTTCTTTTTACAAATCTTAGCTTTTAAAGAAATTATTGCTTTAACTTCTGAACCAGCCAGAGATGAAGAAATTCCTTATACTAAAACCCTCAATTGGTATTTACTCATGACTACCTTATATTATTTAGATGCTCCTAATATTGTTAAATTCTTTCCTCAAGTATTACTGTATAAGTATGCTTCTATCTTCATAACTAATCATAAGTTTATTTCCTATTCTTTATATGTCCTTGGTTTTGTTGGGTTTATTTTAAGTCTTAAAAAAGGTTATTATAAATTCCAATTTGCTCAATTGTGTATTACCCATATGACTCTTTTAATTGTCGTGGTCCAATCTCATTTGATTATTGATAATACTTTCACGGGGATCTTTTGGTTGTTTTTACCCGCTGCCATGGTCATCACCAATGATGTCTTTGCCTATCTTTGTGGGATCACCTTCGGTAAGACCCAGCTTATTGAATTGTCCCCTAAAAAAACAGTTGAAGGGTTTGTTGGCGCCTGGTTGTGCACCATCATTTCGGGGATCTTTTTCTCGTGGGTTCTTTCCAAATCTGACTTTTTGATTTGCCCTGCAACAAATCTTTCCACTCATGTGCTTAATTATGCCAATTGTGAACCTAATCCCGTTTTCATCCCCCAGATTTATCAATTACCCCATAATATTGTCGACTTGTTAGGCGGAGATATCACTACTATTACTATAAAGCCTATTTACTTCCATTCGATTATATTGGCCACATTTGCTTCGCTTATTGCCCCCTTTGGTGGCTTTTTCGCTAGTGGATTGAAGAGAGCTTTCGGGATTAAAGATTTCGGTGACACTATCCCCGGTCACGGGGGGATCATTGATAGATTCGACTGTGAGTTCTTAATGGGTTCATTCACCTATTTATACTACCAGACTTTTATTTCCACCCATAATATCAATATCTCCAAGATTTTACAAGATGCCATTATTAATCTTTCAGTGCCACAATTGTTCCAGTTGATCAAGAGTATCTTGAGGTACTTGAATAACTTGCAGGAGATTAATGATGATAATTTGGCCGTGATTATTAATTTACTCGACCAAGCGGCAGAAAAATTGACGTAAAATTGACGTAATCATATTGACGCTAGTCAATTTGATTGTCAATTTTCTTAGTCAATTTTCCCTGCCGATGGGAGAGTATGTTAAGACATTGGCCCTTTAATCACCAGATTATCTATCCACGATAATTGCTTCAACAGATCACCCCGATCACTCAACAGATCATATATCACTCAACGGATACTCAGCGAACTTCCTCAACGGATAGTTAGCGTACTTCCTCAACGGATAATTAATGTACCTCCTCAACGGATAATTAATGTACCTCCTCAACGGATAATTAGTGTACTTCCTCAACGGATAATTAACCTCCTCAACGGATAATCAATTTATTTCAACAGATCACCCTAAATCGCTCAACAGATAATCAACGTACTTCAACAGATCACCTCCACTCACTACTACTAATGACAAAACAAAACTACAAAAGTTTCACTTTGATCAACTAATTGTCAATTTAATGTGACTCGTCCGGCACTTTTAGTTCACATCTTGCCAAAACAGCACTAACTTTATATTCCATGTCTTTAATTCAATAATTCTCATATATATTTGCATAAATAGTTTAATGATTGTGAAAATCTATCGTGTTGTAGAAAATATCTTGTTTGTCCATTGGCGTTTTTTTGCAACCAGTATGAGACGCTAGAATCCAATAGATGTCAATAATACAAAAGTGATTTAAGTTTATGCGTCAATGAAACAATAACTCAAAGACTACACCCGTAAGGGATGTTTCAGTTAAGTTTCCCCAAAATAATGTGCGGGTCAATGGTTACAAAGATGGTTAGTAGAAACACATTATATTTATATAGATCAGATACACACCTAAAATAAATAAAAGAAAACATGGACAACCCCTTTTTCTCTACTTCTTCACATCCAGCTTTGTCGTCATTACCTTCTGGAATTGTAAGCGGGAATTTGAGTACAGATAGCGTAATTCTTTCATCTTCTCTTTTATATCATCACTTCTTTTTGTGGCTAACTCCAAGTCGGCATTTTCTGAATTGACATAATCTTCAATTTCATCGATTTCTGCATCCAAGACTTCCATTCTTGTTTTGAAATCTTCAAAGGATTCTACAATTGACAGACATTCTTCAATTATTCTTTGGTCGACACTATTCTCTGGAAACCCTGCGGATCTATAGGATGTGATTTTCTCTTTCAATTCTTGTATAGCAGTTTTATCCTTTCTTAAAGCTTCGTTTCCCTCAACCTCTAACAGAAACTTGAAGAGAAGTTCAACTGACGACAGGGTTTGGCTTTCGTCGGCATCAATCGAGATGGCAGTAGATGTTGCGTCCTTCTGCTTGTCTTGGACGGCTTTCGTTTTAGTTCCCTTGTTGTCTGTCATATTGTAATCAGGAAAAAGTGGTTGTATTTTGGTGGTCTTTTTTGGTGGTCTTTTTTGGTTATAAAATCACCACATCCACTTAATTTTATCATTTCCGAATATTTCCGCTTCATTAAACTTTGAGAGAGACAAAGGATTACAGACATTTACAGTGTAATAGATTTGTCATGTAGCCTAGGAATATAATCTGTGTATCAGATATTACTCTCCCAACACATTTTCTTCCTCCATTAATGGCATTCTTTCAATCAAATTTGGTGTGGAGATTTGATTTTTTGCTCATTTTGCAAGTGAACTCACAACTACCACCAAAATGGCTACTACAAATAATGTTGCCTCGAAGTATGTCCCACATTCAGGGTAGTTCAATCTCTTTCGTTTATTCGGTGTAGTTTGATGATTATTTATTTTTTTTTGGTGAAGAATCTTTCCCTTTGGTTTACTAACTAGCTTAATAATTACAAGGAAATACTAATTTGTTGGTGCTGATTCAATATTTCAATGTATCGGATTACAAGCTATTTCAGGTTCTCGGTCTCAATCTTGGGGTGACCAAAATGGCTATCTTTGCACCCATACCATCAAAACGTTGATCCGCAAAACAATATTTATATGCTGGTTGCGACCAATAAATGTTAACAATACAAATCCTGATTCCAGTTCCTGAATCAATCCTCGGATTCCGTTTTGGGATGACACGGGGACTACCTTGTCACCCATATCATCGAAACGTTGACCTTCAAATCGTCAATAATATTTACTGCTGGTTGCGCCTAAGCCTAGTGAAATTATCAACTTTTTCAACCAACAAGGCTAGGTAAGTTTAGGTGGGTAGAATACTGGCAAAGTGTTACAAGTGTTACTAGTCAAATGTGAGGAATCGCCGTAAATTGTTATGATGCAAAGAAAAATGGATGGTGATAACCGACCAGTACGATTGTTGCAAAAGAATGTAACAATGTAGTTCTGGCAGTGCGTCCAATAATGGCAGAAAAGAAATGTGTGTGACTCGATGAATGAATGTCAATCAAATTGCACCAATGCAGGTGCGTAGTCATATCTAAGCTTGCTCCTAATTGGTAACAATGCTTGCAATTTTAGTAGATGTTCCTGCAGGTAGTTGCCGCCCACTAATTTTTATAAGCCATCAACACTTCAACAGGAACAAAACCCCAGCTATACCAAGGAGGTATCGGACTTGGGAATGCTTTGCTGGTAACTACAAGGGAGGTTTGGTATTGAAGTGAATCATGAATACTCAACTATTGAGTTGAGAATAATGTACCAAAGGATTTTCGTATGATTTTAGTTACAAAAATGTCACAATTCTAACTACTTGGGGAACTAGCATGGCATGATTAGGTTACAGCCTATTGTAAATCTTGTAAATCTTGGTTCGTGCAGTTTTTTTTCCGCTACTACCACTTTTAAAATGGCTGGAAACAGGTGCAGAAAAGGCTAATTGGGCTGCATATAAATTGCCTCGCTTGGCCTAATTGGGAATAATGACTTGCAATCATTCTTAACAAGGACAGAGACAAGATTAGGTTAATGCTAGTAGCATTAAAAATGCCAGATTTGCTGATGGATCGACACTATATAAACAGATGGCAAAATGTACATTATCCGAGACTTTCTTTTTAAATCAAAACTTCTACATTCTTTCAAGAACTTTCCTACAATCTTTTCAAGTACTATTACTTTCATTTTCAACAATTGTTTAACATTAACTACAATCTTTGATATTATAACAAGCTATAATATTACACCATCGTTTCAAATATAACTTTCATTCACAATGTTATCCAATTTATTCAATATAATACTTATTTTGCAACTTGTTAGTTGTATACCTGTACCGGTAATCACAAGATATCACACTGCCGAAGCTGTCACAACTACCACAACTATTACAAGTGGTACCTCCGTCACTTGGTTACCTCCAGTGCAAATTTTAATTTCAAACGGTGTAACATACACCATCACTCAATATGATCTCGCTGATCAACAAAAAGAAGCAGTTCCAACTACTAGTACTGTCATTTATAATGATGCAGTAGAAACTACTGCTGCTGATGCTGCCGCTAATAATGATGCTGCCGCCACTCCTGCTACTCCTGCAACTCCTGCTACTCCTGATACTGCTGCCACACCTGCAACTGCTGCCACTCCTGATACTGCTGCCACTCCTGCTACTGCTGCCACTCCTGCTACTGCCGCTGAAGCTGCTACTGCTGCCGCTGAAGCTGACAATGAACACACAACTGTCACAGAAGTCCAAATGTTCACTTCTACTACTGTGGAAGCTATTGGTAACAATAACGGTGGTAATAACGACAACACTGCCGAAAACAAAAACACTGATCAACAAACAACTACCTCCGCTTCAAATAATGAACATACAACAGTCACAGAAGTCCAAATGTTCACTTCTACTACTGTGGAAGCTGCCGGTAACAATAACGGTGGTAATAACGGCAATAGCGGTAATAACGGTAATAACAGTGGTAATAACGGTAATAATGGTGGTAATAACGACAACACTACCGAAAACCAACAAACTACTACTGAACAAGATTCTCAACCAACTACCACCCAAGATCAAACTACTACTGAACAAGATTCTCAACCAACTACCACTCAAGATCAAACTACTCAAGAAACTACTCAAGATCAAACTACAACAAGTACTTCTCAAGATCAAACCTCGACAAGTTCTTCTTCTGCTCAACCATCTTCAACTTCCGGTGGTATTGGAAATCCATCTTATCTTGTCTATTCGCCTTATCAAGATAATGGAAGTTGTAAAGATTATGACACTGTTGAATCTGATATCAGTTACATCCATGACAAGGGTATCAATAAACTTAGAATCTATGGTAGTGATTGCAATGTCTTTGACACTGTTTTACCAGTAGCAAAATCGTTAGGAATTATGATCAACCAGGGTTTCTATTTCAATCGTGGTCAATCCTCGGATAGTATTGACAGTGGTGTCCAAGATTTTATTACTTGGGGTGAAGAAAACGGTTGGGATATTATTGATTTCGTCACCGTTGGTAATGAAGCTGTTAATGACAAGATCTTGTCAGTTAGTGAATTAACTGATAAAATTGCTGATGTCAAATCAAAATTGGATGCTGCCGGTTACACTGGTCGTATCACTACATCTGAACCACCAGTAACTTTTATTAATAATCCTGATTTATGTACTGGTTCAGACATCGATTTCGTCGGTATCAATCCACACTCCTATTTCAATCAAGGAATTTCTCCAGAAAATGCTGGTAAATATCTTTCCACTCAACAAGGCCAAGTAGATGCTGTTTGTGGTGGTAAATCATCTTTTATTACTGAAACAGGGTATCCTTCTAAAGGTGATGTCAATGGATTGAATGATCCAACTCCAGAAAACCAAAGAATTGCCCTTCAATCCATCTTTGATGAATGCGGACACGATGTTACTATTTTGAGTACTTGGGATGATTTCTGGAAAAGCCCAGGTCCATACGGTATTGAACAATACTTTGGGTCTTTATACTTATTTTAAGCATAATCATCCCATTACTAGCATCGCAAACCTTAGCATTAACTTTGTATACTATCATGAAAATAAACGACTTTAAATAAAACAAATGTAGATTAATCACCACATAATCTTAAAACTCGATAATCTTTTTCGGGAAATATTCATCAATCAACTCCAAGTAGTAAGGTTTTAATTTATCTACGTCACAGGGTTCATCAATCTTGGAATATAAATCATAGGTATTGAATGCCTTAACTGCCGCCAACATTTGTTTGTCATGATCATCCATGAGATAATTGTAGGCATTATCTTGATGCCAAGGGTAAAACGAATGATATCGAATCATGGCCAAAGCTTCCTGGGGTAAGGTCGAATTTTCTTTGGCAATATGGTACATGTATTCATCGTGGCCCCAACTTAGCATCACCTTATCTAATCCACAATTACGGGAATAAATCCCATATTTTGTATTGTATAATGGATTCAAAAAATCAGGATTATTCTTGAAACTATAAGGTAATATAATCTTTTTCAGGAATTTGCAACCCACGGGGAATGTATCGCCTACAACATCCCATTGGCCTTTCGAATCGTAAAAATATAGCAATTTGCCCAAATCATGTATAAGTCCTACCAATTGGAACCATCTAGGTTTTCCATCACGTCTAATGGCTTCTGCTGTTTGCAAAGCATGATCGATTTGAGATAATTCCGTATCGGGATCCGAATCATCAAGCAATTTATTTAAACGTTCGAGTCCTTCCCATATAGACATTTTAGCCCTAGATTTAGTCTTAAAATTGATTCTGGCTTGAATGTTATAAGCTACTGTTTGTTTTTCATGTTGTTCCTCATAAAACTGTTTAACTCGATCACAAGCTAGTTCATATTGTCTAAAGACTTTTGCATCAATTTTTTCGTAATATTTAGCATCTTCCAACCAGTTGGTGTCCTTGTCATTATCAGCTCCATCACTCTTTGTCTCACCCTTTTCCATTAATTTCGACTTTAATTGATTAACTAACAAGACATCATCATCGATTTTTTCAAGCAAAGGGCCTGTTTCTATCTTGGATGTCGGTTCTTTAACATGATGTTTGGATATCTTCCCTTCGGTAGTCATCTATAATCACCTATATTTACATTCTAAGCATCATAAAATTCTAGTTCCAATTCCTGCATGTGAATCTACACATTTTCATAGTAGCTATATAACTGATGTTCCAGGTAAAAACTGTTGGTAAGAAACAACTAAATTAAGATACCTAGCACCCTCTCAAGAATTGCCTTTGTCATTATCTATATTAGCTTTATTGTTTGTAATTTATTCTTGTATTAAGTGTAAGTAGAAAAATGTCACGTGGTGTAAAACTTCCCCAATTGGGCACTACGCACAGTCAAATTTTTCAGTCAAAATCGTGCTTCACTAGCTCAGTTGGTAGAGCGTCAGTCTCATAGGAAATTTAATTTCTGTGCAATCTGAAGGTCGACAGTTCGAGCCTGCCGCGGAGCATTATTTTATATTTTTTGGGTATATTATATATGATTCAATTATTGAAGATTATAATCCCAACATTTTTTTGACTCTTATAGAGTATTTTTATTGTGATCTTGCTCTGGTAATTTATTAACGATGTCACATTTACAGGTGCAAGGATGAATCACCACCCTTACATTCAAATTACAATAGATTCTACAAAAGTTTATACAATCCATAATTTTCTAATATGACTTACAAACATGATTCTCTCTGCTCTCTATATGTCTTCCTGGATTGAAACAGTGGTAATATAACTCTTCTTATTGATGTAAGTAATTTGACACAATCTTTATATGCACACCAGATGTTAAAATTCGGCTTTAAACTTTCCATGTAAACGCATAATTCAAAATTGCTACCCAGCCGTACATTAAATTGCAAATTTTATAATAATACCATCTTCTTTTAGCTAACAATGTTGTCTTATCAAGGGAACAACGCTATCATATGGCTTTCTTATGCCTTCTTACTAGCTACTGGATTGTTTTTAGCTTGGAAGTTTACCACTAAAAACTCGTTTCTAAGTTCTAATGGTACTCAAAAAGCTATTCCATTAGCTTTAAATTTCATTGCTTCAGGTATGTATAAATGATTAGTATTAGTATTAGTGTTTGTATCTGACTACGGGTGCCCTTGGGCTGAGACTATACCGTTGAACTCGATCAAGTTAATACTTGCGTGAGGAAGTTTCCGATACTTGAATGAGATGAGTATTGATTTAGGTTGTGATGTGTGATTTTTCTAATCATATCATGATGTGTGATGTTCTTACATTATGACGTTATGACGTTTTAAAGTCATGACGTCTATTGATATTCCTCATTTATTGTAATCTGTAGACTTCCCATGCTTCGGACATGGACTAACAATAAGCTATGGGAGTTGGTATTTTAACCACCTATGCCCAGATTGCCAATATCTCTGGTTTACACGGTTTATTGGTATATACCCTTTGTGGTGCTCTCCCAATCTTGGGTTTTGCAGCCCTTGGACCCATTATTCGTAAAAAATGTCCCGACGGGTTTATTTTAACTGAATGGGTTAGACGTAGATTTGGTATTGTTACAGCGTTGTACCTTTCATTCTTTACCTGTTTAACCATGTTTTTATTCATGGTTGGGGAATTGTCAGCTTTAAGAGGTGCGATTGAGACTTTGACCGGGATTAATGCGTTACCAGTGGTTATAGTCGAATGTGTAGTGACAACGATTTACACTGCTTATGGTGGGTTCAAAGTGAGTTTCATCACTGACAATTTCCAAGGAGCGTTGGTGTTATTATTGGTGATCATTTGTGCCGCCGGTATGGGTTCGTATATCCAGATTGATCCCGCATTGGTTGGTCCTAGTGAATTATTGAAATCAAATAAGTTGGGGTGGCAATTGGTTTATATCTTGACAGTTGCCATTACCACCAATGATTGTTTCATGTCGGGGTTCTGGTTAAGAACTTTCGCCTCCAAGACTAATAAAGACTTGTGGATTGGATGTTCCATTGCTTCCGTAGTGATCTTTGTCATTTGTTCCCTTGTGGGAACTACCGGGTTTTTAGCCGTGTGGTCGGGAGACTTAACCGTGGGTGATGAAAATGGGTATAATGCATTTTATATCTTATTGGCTAAAATGCCCAATTGGTTATTAGCTTTTGTCATTATCTTTATTTGTTGTTTATCAACATGTACTTTTGATTCTTTACAATCAGCCATGACTTCGACCATCTCAAATGATGTTTTCAGAAATAAATTACACATTAATTGGGTTAGAGTTATTGTTGTGCTTATCATGGTCCCAATTGTTGTGCTTGCTATTAAAGTCGCTGATAATATTTTACAAATCTACTTGATTGCTGATTTAGTCAGTGCTGCTATTATTCCTTCGATATTCTTGGGATTGAGTGATAGATTATTCTGGTTTTTACGAGGGTTCGATGTCATGGTGGGTGGATTAGGAGGTCTCCTCGCCGTTTTTGTTTTTGGGACCATCTACTATGATTCTGCTAAAGAAGGTGGTAAGTTATTGTTGGTATGGAATGGTATTTACGACCCAGAAGATTGGGGTGCGTTTGGTGCGTTTGTAGTTGCACCTGCGTTTGGTATAATCTTGACATTTGTTGGATGTGGTGTTAGATTGGGGGCTACTTGGGTCTATTGTAAAATGAAACTGCAACCATTCACTGCATTGGATAAACCAGAGAAAGTAGAACAAGATACTGTTAGCTATGGTTCTACTGAACTAGTAGATACTAGTACTGTTGATGAAGATTTGAAGAATGGTGTGAAAGTAGGAAATGTGTAATTTTATAGAGTGTAAAGAAATGTGTAATTAATAATATTATAGAGAGTATAATTATTTTTCGCAACTGATTACATCATCATGTAGAGATTGCAATTACAATTACAATTGATTTCATTTGATTACTTCTTCTTACACCCATTGTGAAGGAGTTAATCAATATATTCACTTATTTCTTTTGATACTATTATCACTACACTTCTATTGATAAATTAATCTAATTTATCAACAAAAAAATATTCAGATTCTTTGGCCCACATGTTAGCTGAACAAGTAAGCCCTAGGCTTAGATTCATACAATGTATTTCTGCAACCATCTATGTGTTTCTTTCGGCGGGGGTTATATTTGGGTTTGCTGCCTTCAAACCAATAATGATTTTTGAAAAGGTTTATGAATCAGAATGTGATTTATCTGTTCATGAACCGACCTTTATCAGCCAATTGGCTGGTAACTTTGTCGCTAATTCATCAGGGATACAGCCTAAGTGTACTAATCAAGATTTGAAATTGAATAATTTGTTCACTATAGCTGCTGCTCTAACTAATATCTCGTCAATCTTTGTTGGGAAAATTCTCGATGTTAATGGTCCTAAAGTGTGTGGGTTAATTGGTGCTGCTCTACTCTACTTGGCGTGTTTTACATTCATTGCTGCTAAATCCTTAGCATGCAAGTATTTCGATCCTTATCTCGTGGGGTTTGCCTTGATGAGTTTGGGAGGGCCATTTGCCTTTTTAGCTTCTTTACAATTATCTAATGCATTTCCAGCTAATAGTGGAACTGTGCTTTCGATCTTATCGTGTTCGTTCGATGCTTCGTCGTCAGTGTTCTTGGGCTACAAATATGTGTTCCAGAAATCAAACGGTAGAGTTGCTATTGCCAATTTCTTTCAGGTTTATTTATTAGTCCCCACTTTCATCGCTATAGTCCAGTTGTTCGTCATGAACAAGGAATCCTACTTGAGTCCTCCTGCAACCAAGTTATGTGCCGATGATGATATCGCTCATCATCATGTCAATGAAATTGCTGATGAAACTTCGCCATTGATAAGAGAACCTTCCGGTAGACGTGATTCTATCGGAGATGCTATGAAACAACATTTTGAAACTATTGGAGAGGAAAAACTCGAGCAATCGTCCCATAATATCTTTGGGATCTTACATGGCCATTCGGCAAAACATCAAATGAAATCGTGGTGGTTTATCCTTTTAACTACATTGGCAATCATAATGATGTTAAGAATCAATTACTTTGTTAGTACTATTAGATCACAATACACCTATTTATTCGATTCCGTGAAGAAGGCAGTCAAAGTTAATAATTTGTTCGATATTTTTTTACCTTTGGCAGGGGTTTTAACCGCACCTTTGATTGGATTGATTTTGGATAATGTTGCCACAATATATGTATTGGTTCTTATGATGGTCACATCGATCCTTATTAGTTTATCGGGTTTGGTGGGTAATTATTATTGTGCTATTTTCAATGTTACCATGTTTTCCATTTATCGACCATTTTTCTATGCTTGTTATGCCGATTTGTTTGCTAAAGTATTTGGATTTGAAAACTTTGGTATAGTCTACGGATCTTCAATGGCCATTGCTGGTTTGATGAATTTATTACAGTCATTGTTGGATTATGTCACTCAGACAATTTTCAATTTGAATCCCATTCCAGTTAATGTTATGTTATTAGCATTAACTATAGTTATTATGGGGACCATCACTACATTTGTATACTCCCAGGGTAAACAATATAGTAAAGAAAAGCACTTGACATTATAGTGATCACAAACTGAATTATCACAAAGTAAAATGCCAAAGACAATTGTCAAAATCAAGCTTGACCAAATTCTACAAAGTAAATGTAAATTTTGGTTCATGATGTGTATATCTCAACAGGCAAACAGTGCGCCAATATGGCCACATTGAGTACGATATAGCTCATACAATTTTAAACAACCTACAACAATTTGAATCAGATCAAAACACACATTCACATAAAATGCTAAAAATCTTATTACAATTTAGCATTCTGTTTTATATAAATAAAGATCGATTAAATATGTATCCTTTCTACTTCTCCACTTAGTTCCATTTGGTTAATCGGACTTGAGGTGTAGTGAACCTTACAACGATGCGGCTCTGTTTAAATTTACCACCAGATATGAAATTGGTATTGGCACGATAAATGTGTATATTTTGAAATAGCTTGTTCACAACCATAGAAGTCAAGAATGTCATGAGGTTGAGCTTGATCTGTGTTTATCTAGGATTTATTTTGCCGGTAGCAATAGCTTCAGTAGGTGATGGGCTACCAGAATTCAAAGACTGTTTGTCTCAATGTGTGATGTTGATGAGTTGTGAAGAAACATCACCTGGAACTGAGATCAAAGGTGAAACTAAATATACGAGAGAGTACTTTGAAAATTCGTTTGCATTAAATCCGTTATTCCATGCATTTTGGAGCTGTAAATCTGATTGCAACTATAAATGTCAGCAAATTGTCACTGCTATAAGAATGAAATCAGGTTTAGAAATGGAACAATTCTACGGGAAATGGCCCTTCTTGAGAGTTATTGGAATACAAGAATTCTATTCAAGTTTGTTTTCGTTGGGAAATTTCTATATCAACTACGCAAACTTATTCATAATAACGGCTCAATACAATAAAAACAAAAAATTGAAGAATAAAAAATATGCTAATATTACCAAACAATACTTGCAAGCTATATTAGGATCATTGGTTGGTTGGGCATTTAGTACAATCTACCATATTCGTGACACCCCGTTGACTGAAAGTTTGGATTATTTCGGGGCTTTTTTCATTGTGCTCTTAAATTTCAATGCTATCAGTTATCGATTTTTGAAAATTTACAATTATTCAAATTTAGTTCAGAATTTGTGGAAATTAGCATTGATTTTAACATATGTTGGCCATTTCATCAAGTTAAGCATAAAATGGGATTATAAATACAATATTCTCGTCAATTCAACCATTGGTATGACGGGGACTATCATGTGGTTCATTCATTCTTTTAACATCTGGAAAATTTATAATAATCATATCATGGTTTTCAGAAATTCAATTCAGCTATTACCGTTTGAGACCAAGATTTTAAACAAATTGCCTTTTATCAATTCATCATGGATACCTTTAATCCCGGTATTTCTAAACGCCTGGTTGTTATTTGGGGTTTCATTTGAATTTTATGACTTTTCTCCTTTAGGTCAATTGCTAGATGGACACGCGCTTTGGCATTTGGCAACCATCATACCGTCCATTGTTTGGTACGATTGGAATGTATGGGACATTGAATTATTGAAAGTCACAAACGAGTTACAAAACCTGAAAATATAATGCATTGTAAATTAATATGTACCAAATAGACACGGGTATATATTTTGTCTATAATATGTCTATGAAAAGTTAGATAATAACATTGTCATGTAATAGTTTTGCTTGTTTCATTATTCCTCTTGATTCAAAGAATCGATTTCCATTTGCTCCTCTGCTGTTATAGCAGTTGTGGTTGACGGTGCCGTCAATTCACCATTCTCTATAGGTTCTTTCTCTTCAATGATTTTACCATTTGTATGTTGATTATCGTCAATATTCCTTTCTTCAAAGTCTTTATCATCATTTTCATAAAATTCATTCTCGGGCTCAATAAGCTTATCTCTTGAGAAAATTGAGCCTCCTTTACTATCTATAGCATCAGCGCCATCTTCATTAACATCACCCAAGTCATCCAGGTCATATGGTACATCGTTCATTTGAATTGATGGAGCGAATTTAGTATGATCCAAATTTGCAATTATATTGGTTAATAATCTATCCAAATATTCTGGGGAATTGGCATTACTCATATTTGACGATCTAACATCCAATTCGTATGTAGGGGCATAATATTCATAATACCCATTGTAGGGTAATTCAGGTGACAACAAAACATCATTACAGATACCAGTTTCAAATGCCCAAGTTCTTGCGACATTTCTAATGGTATACCCTCCTCCGCCTAGTACCATCATTGGGACACCAAATGATTTAACAAAGCTGACATTATTGGCGTGTCCCCTCATTGATAAATTGAAAGGACCTAATCGATCACCACTAAGAGAATCACCACCACATTGTAATACGATTGCAGATGGTTGATACCATTCCATAATTTTAGCTATTACTGGTTCAAAAATTGATTTATAAGAAGCATCGTCAATCCCATCTCTTAATGGAACATTGACTGAGTAATATTTACCTTTGCCCACACCAACATCGTTCAAATTCCCAGTACCGGGGAAAAATTCTCCAAATTTATGGAATGAGCATGTCATTACTCTATCATTGTTATAAAATGCTTCCTCGACACCATCACCATGATGCACATCGGTATCGATATATAAAACACGAGGATGATAACGTAACAATTCAATAATCGCTAGAACAATATCATTTGTATAACAAAACCCAGATGCTTCAGATTTCTTAGCATGATGTAAACCACCAGCAAAGTTGATTGCGACATCTGCCAAACCTTTGTTAATTCTTGCTGCACCTTCTATAGAACCACCACAAGAAATTTTACAAAATTCTCCTAAACCATCGAAAACAGGACAATCGTCTCCCACGTTAAATATCACTTGCTCTCTTTCAAACATGTGGAGATTGTCTGGGGTGACTCGATCAATAAAATCGATATATTCATCTGTATGAAATTGAGTCATTTCCAAATTAGTGGCAGGCTTGGCTCTGTATACTTCCATCTTTTTGTATAGCTCATAGTTCATGATCAATGAATGTGTCATCCGTATTCTATGAGGTTTCATGCAATGGCCAGTACCGTAGAAATAGTTTCCAACATCTTGATCATAAAAGTAAGCTACTCTGGATTTTCTATTTGGGTCGACTTTCAATTCGTCAAAGGGTAGTTCCACATACATCTTCTTGTGATATTAATCCTATTTAGTTGGGAATTGAACAAATTACTTATAATTAGAATCTTTTCAGAAAATCCTATAGCTAATTCTAACCTATATAAAATGTCGCAAATCAATATGTCGTTTAACGACATTGTTAACAATAGAAGAGACAAGCAGAGTAAAAGTAAGTACAAAAGAGTCTACTAGTTCTATTAACAAAAACTGGTTTTGATACGTGGTTATATTTCACTGGATGGCCTTTTTTGTTTTCTTTTCAAAGCACTCACAACATAACTTATCGTAGTTTCCCCGCATGTAAAACGAACTACCAAGGAACCGGGTTCCGTAAATAATTCTAAGCACAGTAATAGACAAAGATTTCAAGTTCCAATGCTCCCTTTTTGTTCGGAGATGGATATCTCTATTTACTTTCCAATTATTTACAGTGTCGATCTTTATCGTTATTAAAGCTTGTAAAATGAATCGAAATTCGACTTTACCACATTTAAAACAGCCAATACTGGTTTTCATACCTTCCAAGTTGACTCTTCTATGATATATACTAATATGTTATGTAGAAGAAATTTAGATAAAGTTATTGTCTATAAGGAGTATTAACACATTATTTGGTATATCCACGACTAAGCCCTGTTTGCTGCACAGATCATAATCCTATGGAGAATTGCCAACGACTGTTAGATTCTGGTGACGATCAGTTAGAGACAGGTTTTGTTGAATTCATGTTTGAATTGAATTATCATTTAGAGAATTTTGATATTTTGATTTTATTATGATTTTCAATCGATGTATGAATGAAAAATTTCATAAAACCTGGTAATTCAACAAATTTCAAATAAAAGTTCAAATCTTCAGTTAAACAATAATCGGACTACCATAAAACAAGTAATTGGTAAAAAGCATCATTTAATCACATACACACACATTACTTATCAGTCTACTCTAAATAATACCGGTAAATTATTAAATCATCAAAACGACATTATTTCGACCTTACCCAGGTTCGAATCCGGTAAGACTCAATTACAAATTTAATCTACTTTATTGATTTTACCTGTTTTAACATCATAAATATAACCTGAAATAGGTACGTCAAGAACCAAAGCATTGTTTTTGAAAAATTCAATATCATCTTTAACACTTTGTTCTATATCACTAAATGGCAAAAATGACAAATGATCGGCGTTAACTCCAGTTTGATCTTTCAAAATCCCCCGTAAATCATTATCAACAAAGGTTAACATCCCACAATCGGTGTGATGAATAATCACGATTTCACGGGTGCCTAATAATCTTTGTGAAATGATCACACTTCTCAATGCATCAGTAGCTCTGCCACCGGCATTTCTAATGACATGAGCATCCCCTTCTTCCAAACCTAATGATCTCGCTGGATCGATTCTTGCATCCATACATACAACAACAGCAACCTTTCTCCCTGGTGGAAGTGGTAAGCTCCCTTTTTGGAATTGTTGCACATAATCAGCATTAGCGATTTCGAATTCAGTAGCGACGGACATAATTATAGTAGTTACCACTATGGTTGAATTTTGATCAAGGGATTTCCTTAATTATATCCTTGTTTTGAATTGTGGCTATTTTTGTAATAGCACCTGATGAGTCGCAAAACTTTTGCAGCCAAAATTTATGTGGAGAGCAATCTATTGTCTATTATTTTATACAGCGATATACTTCTTAATGGTATCTAGGTTGGACGACTCAAGGGAGTTAGAATCCTTTTTCAAAAAATCTACATATTCATTGACTTTGGAACATACCGCATGTTTATTTACCTTGACAATGTCTTCCCAGTAATGTCCACTGGTTATGGCTTCGCACACCAACCATTGGGAGATAGCATGAAATTTCAATTCCCAGTCTGTCTTTCCGAACTCATTGTCATACACGCCAGGTAAGCCTAAATTTCGTATTCCAGTTTCAGTATTAGTAATTGGATTAATTTTGGGTCTATGCATATGCAAAAATAATGCATCTGGCAACTTCAAATCAGCGGTTTCTTCTTTAAATTGTTTATATAATTCTCGAGAATAATCATTGGCTTGAAACGGATATAATCGTGTATCCATATTCTTATTTTTCAACCAATTTCTCCATACTTTATAAAATTCAACATTTTGTTGTGGATCATGCTGAACAATTGTTGATTCTAGAAAATCTCCATCTTCTTGTATACGACCGGCAAACCAAACATCATAATCCACTAAATAATATGGCTCATCAAATACATGCAAAGCTGGTACAAAAGTATCTTTATCACCTGAACCAAACCCACCCTGATATAGAAGTGGCCAATAATGCGAGGGCCCATAAATATTATAATAGGTTGTCAATAATAAACTTCGAAAGTGGTCTCGTTTTGAGAAAATAATTTGTCCTGTTTCAGTGGCAAGGGCATGAGGTAAACCATCTAAATCATGAAACATAACTTCAGAATTTTTATCTTTACTAGAATACTCAGCAAATGAGTCTTCATTAGAAATCCCATTGCGTCGAACTGGTTCGCCGACCTCAAACCGGGCAATGTCATAGTATAATGGACTGGTTCCTTTATGCCACATATCGGGGAATAAAATGAATTTCTTGGAACGATAAATATCACTAGTAAGCAAATTGTCGACATTCTTAATTGGGAAGCTATCGGCGTCCAAGGAAATAATGTTATCAAACGAAGAAAGTAGCAAGCCCATAACTTTCAATTGGAATTTCTCGAGTTTCATGCTATCCATAAAGGTTTTACCCAATTCTCGTTCAATCACCAAACAAGTTCCGTTGAATTTCGGTAACAATTCCTCGCAAATCTGTTTATCATATTGAGATTCATAATCCAAAATCAATTCTATCGGTAGTTGAGAACCCATTTCTTTGATTTGACCAATAACAATCAAAGCTGAGACTAGGTATGTGCCTCCTCCACTAATCACTATACCACTGCCACTAACAATAGATTTTGGCGGTGGCTCTAGATTTTTCAACAATTTGACCACATTATCATGTTTGTCTTGTAATTCTTCGAATACCTTGGGCGCTAACCTAACTCGATCGTGGGTTAGAAAATCTTTACTAAATCGAGACGAGGTGACTTCTCGGAAATGATTTCCGGGGATCGGACTTGATGGTTGAGATACTTTAGAAGTTTTTGGTCCATTTGAAAGTAAAATGTCCTGGATGATATTCCTGTAATAGTCTTGTTTATTTGATTTCTTTAAAATGACATCTTTGATATTTTTCGATACCTGCTGTGATTCCTGCGGTGGTACATCCTTTAATAAATCTTGCACTACATAGTCCATTAAATCCTGTTTGTTTTCATGGAAGAACTTCGCAGATAATTCGTCATACAATTGCAAGTTCTTTTGCAGATACTTGAACAATTCCTGGGTATATTTCAAATCAAGCTTTTTTTGGAAATCTTCCATATACTCTTTAGAAAATGTAGCCGTAGCATTCTGACGTAAAATTTCCAATAATTCCTCATTATCCGCCAAATCGTGTTTAATATACTCAGACAAGTTCTGGATCATATCGTCACTTGATATCTGAACCAAACTGGCATCGTGCAAGTGTTTAACGTTTTCTTTGGTAACAATATAATATTTGTCAAAAGTATAGTTTATGGTTGTTTCTCGATACAAATAGAGCAAGTTCAATACAAGGATGAGAACCACCACACCTAGGGCCACTCTATATTGTTTCAGTAAGTTCAACATGATAACTCTCCATGGTTGATACAACTTACCAACTGTGGCATGGCTCAAAATCTCAAATACCGCGTTATGAACATTGGCGGAGTTCAACATCGCCATAAAGCTAAGTAAACCGATTTGGGTAGTAGAGTAGACAGAAGGATTATATGACGAGAGACTGTTTCAAACATTCAAAGTAAAAAGAGACAAAGCATCCTTTTAAGTTTGAAGAATAGGCTAATTATTACACATTGTCAGTTTTATGCGCTAGCTAAACTTTGATTTTAAATCTATTAACACTCTATAATTTATTTTTATTAGTAGCTTATCATATATCTTTTTTAGATGGATTTATGTAGTAGATACCAAAGATATAGGCCAATCTGGTAACCACGAGATCAACAGCCATTTCAATTGAGTCTCGAGCAATATCGATTTTGGAACCCCCAACTTCTTGCCAACTGACAGGGATTTCTTTAATGCTCATGCGTTGCATTTCAGCTAATAATAACACTTCAACATCAAAGATCCATCTCTCGGTATGCATGTAGGGAAAGATATTCTTCAACGCTTCGAAATTGAACATTTTGAATCCACATTGTGTATCTTTGATATCCCTGATACCAAAAACATAAACTAGGGTATGTAATCCATACATTAGAAAGTTTCTTATAAATGATCTTTTGACGACAGCATCGGTATTGACCATATGCGCCCGAGACCCAATGGCAACAGCTGGAACATTATCAGGGATTGACTTCAAATGGGTGATTAACTTCTCTGCGTCGGAAAACTTTGTAGCACCGTCGGCGTCAGCAAACAATGCCAACTTTCCTTGACAATGTAAGAGACCATGGGTCACTGCTCCGCCTTTACCTCGATTTTTGGTCAAATGAACCACTTTCAACACATGTGGTGGTAAGTTATATTCATTAGCCTTCTCCAAAGCATACTCCGCAGTACCATCTTTAGAGCCATCGTCAACAATAATAATTTCGTACACTTTAGCATACTTGGTTTGTAAAAAAACAATCGACTCGTCCAACATTTTCCCCAATCTAGCTACCTCATTGTAACACGGTATTATAATACTCAATTCCACACCAGTATCTTTATGTATCCCATCCTGTGGTGTTAACCGCGATGGTAAATCGTGTACGTGTCCTCCATCATTGGTTATATATTTCAGCTCTTCACTAAACTCAGCTCTAGGTGTATGTGAGAATAGTAATACCCCAGCATATGCTAGGATACCAATAAAACCCACTAATATGGCGAAATAAACCCACCAATCCATAAAAATAGCTGCTATAAACAATATCTATTGAAATTTAATTAGGCTCGCCAGATGAAAATTGAAAATTTATTACGTCAGAAATTAAAACCTATACAAAGTTATATATTTTTACAGGGGAATCATTTGTAGGCTAGCTTAGTCACTCTATTGTTCAACACACGAGCATTGTTCATGAAAATTTCCACCAATTCCTCAAATCTATAAGGATCCACGTTTCTCGAGAACTTTTCTATCGCCTGGAACACTTGGGCAGTGTTTATTTCAATTTCTACTTCGAAATTCTGATCTCTTTCAATAAGTTTCTTTCCCGATTTACTTTTGGATTCACGGGGGATGGAAACACGCGTTAAATCAAACTGACTCACTGTAGGAGTGTGGGTCCAAGTATTTCGTTTCTTCTCTCTGATTAATGTGGGCGTATTTCTTGCCATAATCAGATCAATGGCGGTTTCTGGTATTGGTATTTCCAACGACAATGACAATCGTAAATCGTACATGCTTGAAGGGACATGAACATAAAGCGAGGAAATACGTTGTTTTTCAATAGCAATAAATCGAGGAGGGTTCAAAGTGTTATCTTTGGAAACACGGACCGATTTGGGGTGCTCGTTATTACCGGATTCAATTTGGTATATAGTATCAGTAATATCCGATTCAAGCATGGTGAATTTACGCTTTGGTTTAGTTCTTGCCATCCCACCCATTTTTCTCAACTCTTCTTGATATCCCGATTCCAATTCCTGAAAGCATTTAGACATATCGTTCCAGGCCAATTCTTCCACTTGCATATCAAACCTAATGTTGGAATGGTCGGTATATACACATTCAGTAGCGACATTTAAATTAACCCTCCCACCTTTACGTTTATCCATAATGGTACCAAACTTCAATTCCAACTCGACATACTTATGATTGGTATCGGCAATGTCCTGGAAATTGGCGAAGATCCATTCGGCTATAGTTCTGGTGATTGAGGGTGCGGGTATGACTCCAGTTATACTACATTCTAAATCAACACTCTGGGTCTTGGAGTAATCAAATACTCGTTTATCGGATAATGATGAATCTTGACTGGGAGTTTCACTAACTTGTAAATGTCTTTGGTTTGGTGGAATCCATTCTTGAGCCCAGATTGGGGGAGTGGTATACCTCGTAGGCTTTTTCTTACTT
Source organism: Candida sp. Y128-05E (assembly GCA_037042355.1). Lineage (NCBI taxonomy): Eukaryota > Fungi > Ascomycota > Pichiomycetes > Serinales > Debaryomycetaceae > Candida > Candida sp. Y128-05E. The sequence goes on along the minus strand of JAXQKE010000108.1, from coordinate 21,680 downwards.
TTCAATTGTTTCAATCTCAATAACTCGTCGCTGGATTTGGAATCTTGAGATGTAGGAGTTGGTGATTTGGTTGGAGTAGGTGATTTTGAACTCTTTGAACTTGGAGATTTGCTATTTTGAATTTTTTGTTCTTCTGGTTTACCATTTTCCTGCTTTGGACTGTTCATATCAGAATTTATTTCGTTAGTGATATCTACTATAGAATTTCTCTTTATTGGCTTTGCCAATGGTGGACTTTTGTGATTGACATCACCATTTGCCTCGGATATAGGATTATTCAAGATATTGACAATGGAATTTCGTTGATGGATATCAGAAGATGTAGAATTCTGCCTAGAGCCTTGTTCTTTCTGCTTATCACTTGGTGGTGAATCATTATTCAAGATTGAGCCAACATTCATGTTATTGTTCAGTATATCTTAAAGTCTGAGATGAAAAAAAAAAATCTATACCATAAATATATCAAAATCTATTTCCACTGAAACAACGAAAACAATTGTTGCAAGCAATGTGAAATGGAATCAGAGATACTGGTAAGAATAGATATATTGATTTCAAAAAAGAAAAATTAGAATTCTATCAACTATAACGAAAAGGTGATGATTTCATGTTCTACTAGTCTGCTGGTTCCACCACCAGCCGCATGGTAGTATTATGGTTGATATTTTTTTTATCTGGAGACTGTAATTTATATGGATGGTAAATCTACATAGATGGTATTTAAATGAACTCCTACAGTGTAACCTTCTCTTTAAGTATACCTATGTTCTATGCTTATATTTTTTTGTTGTCCCTTACATATACGATGATGAAAACGGACATATTTACCGTTGAGAAATAACGGCGGCAAGAAAAGAATTGTTTGGTAGTATTGATAAATTCAGTTTAATGCTAACCTAGATCGAAAAAAATGTTCTATCACTCGATGATGTATATGCATTTGGGTGTTATGCGAAAACACCTTTCTCTTGCTCTCGCTTTGTTAACTTACCATATTTCTATAATTCGAAACCTTCCCAAATCAGTATGGGGACTTTTGTTGAGTAGTAAAGGGCATTTCTTGATGATTTATCTAAGAAAATTCTGGTGATAACTTATGATGGTATTACCCATCTCGTTGTAGTGATTATGTGGGGTATTCTTTTGAGCATCGTTAGATCCATACACCTACGTTTGCGATAAAAGTTGTTGGAATTAAATAAAAAAACATAATCAATATCTAATTGGCTATATAATGAAGGAATATCATCCCCTAAAGGAATGATCATGATAATAAATAAATTCCCAGGTGAGAAATGGGGGTTGCAATGAATGAAATCAAGCTTGTAAAGACAGTAGAGAATTCAAGACAAAATCGATTAGAAACCATAGGCACTATATATCGGTTTCAAATAAACTCTACTAATTCTCTTTTAACTTATAAGGTCTTGTCCAATCTTTGTTTGACTGCATCCAAGAACCCTTCTGTGGTGACATAGCTTTCTCTATCAGTTTTCCCTTGGGCCAAGGCCAAGTCCTTGGTCATGATACCATCGACTCCGACTGTATCAATGGTGGCTTTTTCCAAAGCTTCAGCGAATTTGACCACCTCAGGAGTGTTATCCAACTTCCCTCTTTGGATCAAGCCTCGAGTCCAGGCGAAAATAGAGGCGATGGAGTTGGTAGAAGTTTCTTTACCTTGTTGGTGTTGTCTGTAATGTCTGGTGACGGTACCGTGGGCGGCTTCTGATTCGAAAGCTTTACCATCGGGAGTGACCAAGACTGAGGTCATAAGACCCAAAGAACCAAACCCTTGGGCGACGATATCGGATTGGACATCACCATCGTAATTTTTCATGGCGATAATGTAACCACCTTTAGATTTCAACATCTGTGCCACCATATCATCGATAAGTCTGTGTTCGTACCAGATGCCTAAGGCGTCCATTTTGGCCTTATATTTGGTTTCATAAAGATTTTCAAAAATATCTTTAAATTTACCATCGTACTTCTTCAAAATGGTATTTTTGGTAGAACTAAACAAGTTGAGTTTTTTTTCAATAGCCAAAGTAAAAGAAGACTCGGCGAAATCGGTGATTGACTTGTCAGTGTTGTACATGGCTAAAGCGACACCAGGAGCAGTGTAATTGAACACGGAGTGTTCTTCAACTTTACCGTCGTCACCAGTGAAGACCAATTTCAATTGACCTGGTCTATCAATGACCAAATCGGTAGCTTTATACTGATCTCCGAAAGCGTGTCTACCAATAATAATTGGTTTTTCCCATTGGGGCACAATACGAGGAATATTATCAATGACAATGGGTTCTCTGAACACAGTACCACCAAGGATATTTCTTAAAGTACCATTAGGGGACAACCACATCTTCTTCAACCCGAATTCTTCAACTCTTTGTTCGTCAGGAGTGATGGTGGCACATTTAATACCAACCCCGTATTTCAAGATAGCTTCTGCAGAGTCGGTGGTGACTTTATCGTTAGTTTCATCTCTATATTCTATACCCAAATCGTAATATTTCAAATCAATGTCCAAGTAAGGCAAAATCAATTTATCCTTAATGAATTTCCAAATGATTCTTGTTTGTTCATCTCCGTCCATCTCCACGACGGGAGTTTTTACTGCAATTTTAGACATGATAAATAATTGTATTGGCTAGGGAATATAATTTTCTGGGGCATGGGGTATATTATATATATACGTATTGTTGCCGCTGATGTAAAAAATATTCGGCTCCGATAGAGGAGAATTCAGCCGAAACCACCTTCCCGCTTCAACAGGTGGTGGTAGCTTTGGGCCCACAGGTCAGTGGCATAAAAACATTTTAGACCCGCGCGCACCTCCGCCTCACGAGGTGGTTGTGGGAGAGCTTTCCCATTCCGCTCCGATATCCAACTCCGAGCGCTCCGGACTCACCCGCTTTATCCAGCAACCGATTGGTGGATACGACGCCAAAAGCCTTCATGCCAATAACAACATGGAAGCCCCGTTTTCTGGGGAAGGCAGTTTAACTATGAGAGATCGTGTATGATGATAGTAACTGCCAACATCTATTTCTGATAATCCTTCCCATCACCAAAATCCAATTACTAATGGAGTAACCGAAATTTTCGCTTGACTCGGAATAACCGATAACTGCCAATTATTTTCTCCACAGTTCGATTGTTCGTCTGTTGGATCAAGAGAAGGTCAACGCTGAAAATCCGAGGAATGGACAATTGTATAGTGGGCAAACGTAAACAATACACCAGTAGTAGGTTGCATGTATATATGTAACGAAATGCCGATATAAATATAGTTCACTAGGTATATGTAAAATGGCATATACTAGGTTGGTTTATTTGCTATAGATGTAATTAGTAATCATTTCTAGATAAGTCTGTTATTAATTATATTGCGAAGTAATGATAAGGAATTGAAAGTAATCATAAGAATGAAAAGTAATTATAAGATTTCCACGCAATCGCTGATCTAGAGTTGGCACTCATGTTGAACTAATAATGTTAACTAAATCTTTGTATCAGATTGATATGGTTGGTGGATTGGTTGGAAACAAATTGAGTTCACCAAAGCACAGTGATATAAAATATGCAACTCTTAATTTGACTAAAGTTGTCATTGAGAATTGGTTTGTCTACAGAAATAATCACTATGGTACGATTCTCATGAATCTACAACTATCTTACTAATCCGATACTGACAATATAATCCCAATCGTATCATGTCAATACTTAAAGAAGTAGATTATCATCATACTAACTTCAACATCGCCTTGTATATAAAGACATAGCTCTACGACAGGTAATAGTATTTGAGAACCTTGTAAACGCGTTACACACTTACATCTATATCTTATTACTGGATTTATATCCCCCAGACCCTTCTCAATTAAGGTTGCAAAATATAACAAAAGTACCGCATGTATCATGGAAGTTAAATTTCGATTGGAAAAGTATATTAAAATCCTTTAATTGATAATATATTATACATTTATTATTGATAGTTATGTGTTATATTACTACCTAGATCGTGTTGTGTTACTTATGTGGGGTTCTATTTGTTATTGTTATTGTTTTAGGAGATCACAGTCACGTGTATTATTTTATAGAGGGTGTTACAGCACTTTACCACCAACCAACCACTTGAAACAGAGGACAACAACTGCAACAACTAACTCACAATCGGAGACAGTTCTCTGTATATTTGGTAGAGCTATACATACACACTCAATCAGTTACTTCCCAAGAATTTCATCTTAAAAATTCTTACTATCCAATTTCAATTTACTCGTTGTCTGCTACTTAGATAGATCTACAGCGTGATTCCCCTCCTTCATCTATTGCGAAGGAATTTATCACTCAGTTTGGTTGTTTAACTTTAGAATTTTACCGATAAGCTACCCTAGTTAACATATCCTAATCTGGGAGATTTTGATCATATTGGATATTTAAATTGATTAACTAGATTTTATTCATTGATTCACAATTTTTTATTGATCGAATACCACTATTGTACTTGTTACTTGTGCATATATACATCTAATCTCGACTTGACTACAATATAAGTTGAATTCAGTACATCTGCATAATTACAACTAATCTTGATTTGATTACAATAGCTGAAATATTGACTTGCATACATTTTTGATATAGTACTATTGTCTGATAAATTTTGAAATTATCACTAAAACATATCCATCCCATCTACCATATTGTTTTTCCTAAACCATGAAGAATAAAGATAAACCTAGAATCACCCACTCCACTCCGGTAACTCCATACCAAATTCCAACTACACCCAAATTGGAATTTGCTACTTTGGCCAGAAAAAAATCATTGGGGAATATCATATATTCCGAGGACGATGAAATCAATACCTCGTTACAACCTTCGATCTCAAATTCATTATTCAATATCTTTAGTAAAGTTAAACCGGCAAAATTCACCTTAAGTTATTACAACGATTTCACCACTATCGATTGGGCCAAGGCTTACATCCACACGAATCAATTCAACTTTGATGTCCATGAAATGGAATCTTGGTACTACAAATGCTATTTGATCTTATCAAAATGGTTATTAATTATCCTCATTGGCTTAACCTTTTCCTTGATTGCATTTTTCATTGACAAAATTGAAATTTTGTTAGTCGGGTTCAAACACGGTTATTGTAAAACTAACTGGTTTGCCAGTCAAATTACTTGCTGCAACCCCGATAGAGTCACATTGAATGTTTTCAAATCAGGTTATTCGTCAAGTTCATTGCAAAGCTGCCCCGATTGGATCAGCTGGTCAAATTCATTCTATGGTTATTCTCCAACCTCCAAATTCTTGAAGTTTGATTTCTTAATTTATGTTGCATTAAGTGTCATTTTAGCTTGTTTGGCCTGCGTGGTAAGTTTGTCAACAAAAATCGTCGGGGGTACGGTTCATACCCGTAATACTAATCCCGATGAAAAAGTCCAACCCCGTGTTATGTATACTGCCTGTGGCTCTGGTGTTCCCGAAGTTAAAACAATTTTATCGGGGTTTGTAATTACGAGGTTTTTGGGTACATATACCTTAATTGCTAAAACTGGGGCATTAATATTAGCTATTGCCTCCGGAATGTCGTTGGGTAAAGAAGGTCCATATGTTCATCTTGCAACTTGCGTCGGTAATATCTTGAGTAGGTTGTTTCCATCTATTCATAAGAATGAGTATGCAAAAAAACAAATCTTATCAGCATCGGCCAGTGCTGGGGTTGCTTTGGCATTTGGCTCTCCTTTAGGTGGTGTATTATTCATTTTAGAAGAGATCAACAATTATTTACCTTCACATCAATTGTTTCAAATCTTTTTCTGCGCCATAATGTCAACATTATTTTTAAAATTCATGAATCCATATGGTACTGGACAAACAGTTTTATTTGAATTAAAATATACTTCCGATTGGGGGTCTATTGAAATGCTATTCTTTATAATAATTGGAATATCGGGTGGTTTATTTGGTGCAGCTTTTATCAAATTTATTAAATGGTGGCCAAAGAAGTTTAGAACTAATAAATATATAAAAAACCATCCAATATTTGAAGTCTTTATTGTGGCATTGTTAACCGGGTTAATTACATTTTGGAACCCTTACACAAAACAAGCATCAGCGGAGTTGGTTCTCGATTTAGCAACACCATGTGAATCTTCTGAATTAGATCGTTCATTATGTCCTACCAACGAAGATCAATTAGTTAAAGAGCTTGGTTCGTTGCTATTCGCATTTGTTGTGAAAGTTATTTTGACTTTTATCACCTTTGGTTTAAAAGTACCTTGTGGTATTTATGTACCATCAATGGTTGTTGGGGCATTATATGGTCGTTTGTTTTCGATGACGATCAAATACGTATCCATGCATTTTGGTTGGAACTTTCTTTGTAATAATGGTGACCATTGTGTTGATTTGGGAATTTATGCCATGATAGCTTCTGGTGCTTTTATGGCAGCTGTAACCAGAATGAATATTACTTTGGTTACAATTTTATTTGAATTGACAAGCTCTTATACCTATGTTTTACCTATTTCTCTTGCGGTTGCAGTTGCTAATTGGTCAGCAGGACTTATTGAAGAAAATTCATTATATGAGACTTTATTAATTGAAAACGATTATCCATTTATCTCAGGAGAAAATGAACCTGTTGATCCAAATTTAATTACAGGGGATATAATTACCGAAATTGATATATACGAGAAAGTTACCCAAACAAATAGATTAGACGTGACTAATAACAAAGATGACAAGTTATTTATAGATGTTACTAGTTCACCATTTGTATCAGTTACACGATTGCAAATGAAATTGAAATTATTACGAGAACATTGTTTATTGGACGGATGTTTACCATTAATTAAAGATAAAATTTGTGTTGGCTTAATTTATTTTTCAGAATTGGAATATTGTTTAGATAAGCTACAAGAGTTTTGTTTCCAGAATAACGTTTTAGATGAAATGTATTGCATGTTATTGGATGAAAACAAGTATAGTAGCGATATTATCGATTACTATGCAAGACACAATACCAATATAGCCAAGAATATTGTCACTTATGTTGAAGATTACTTCGCTTACGGATCGACTGACGATAACAAGGAATTTGAACTACAGGAAGAGATCGAAAACTTGACGAATCTCACTATATTTGTCGATACGTCTCCTTTGTTTTTGAATTACGATAGTGAATTGAGTTTTGCTAATTTGATATTTGATAGAATCGGGAATAGAGTTATTGTCTTGATCAAAGATGGGAAACATTATGGAGTTTTGCATAAGAAAGTATTGATAGATTACCTAAGAAATCATTAGAATATATAGACGAAAATTGCATAAGATATCATTGAGTATATACATGTAAATTGTTCAAATCAGTATACAACAAAAACGATCTCTAACAGATTATCGGAATCATTTACATCAAATCTCTCTCGTACTGATTTTGATTAGCGAAAAATTTGGTATTGGCAGGTATTTGGATCATTTCAATAGGATTGTTGTTCATATGTAACAATTGTAACCCTGGACAATGGATATTGGCAAATTGTATTTGGTTGTAATTCAATTCCAAGATTTTCAAATGAGGCTGATTTGCAAATGTGGGAATTTTTGTGATGTTATTTTGACTAAAGTTGATATATATTAATTCCAAGGGTAAATTCTCCGGTAAACAATAGAAATCCCCATTAGTCATGGTTAAGTATTTCAAATTGGGAGGTAATTGAATCGAGTTCCAATCGAAAGGTTGGGGAAATTCATATTTAATTTGAAGTATACTCAAGTAGATAAGGTTTTGGGGAAATTTCATTGAATATTGAGATTTTAGGATCAACTGATTAATATGAAGGTGGTTTAGGTGGGTATATTGGCCCAAATCTAGCGATTTATCCACAATGAATTGTTTTATTTCTAAGCGGTTTATCACATTATTTTTAAGAGGTAATGATTCGACACTTATATAATCATGAAATATTATACTTTCTAGATTAGGCAATTCAAACAACTTGGAAAATAACTTTGCCTTGTCATCGTCGTGTAACGTAGCAATAGGATTAGATTGGTAAATAAACTGTTCCAAATTGGTTGATTTGGATAAAAGTCGTTTGAAGAAATTCCAATTATTATCACATTTTATAACAGATAAAAACACCAAATTGGGAATTATTGTTTTATAAGAACAAAAATCACAGCCTTCAAGGTTCAACACTTTTAAATTTCTGGGCAAATTTGCAATACAACCATTTTTCACCGATAGAGACTTCAAGTCGAGTAGGCTGAAGTCGACACAATTCAGATCGAGGTTTATCGATAGACTCTGCAAGTTTTGCAAACCAAGGCAAAAAGGAAATATGTTTATATTAGGCGAAAGTTGAAAGTGCAACTGCTGGATCTTATTGGCAACTGGTTTGAAAAGTATACCATCTTGATATTCAAAACTAGTGAATTGAAATTGTATTTTATAAATTCTGGAGGTATTCTTTTGCAAAAGTTTCAATAAAATCCCCCGCTGACGTTTGGTTAATGGATTCAAGATAAAATTGATATTCAATTGATTGAAAATAGAAAATAAATGAGGCAACTGGTCTAATTGATATATCGAGACATTGTTAGTAGTTAAATCCTCTCTGTTAGTTGCTATAACATCCTGGACTTTTGAGGTGATAATTTCTCTAACCAACAAATAATTATCAACATATTTAAACACTTCCAATAATTTAATTTGTGATTCAAGGTCAACCAAGGATAATATCAAGTGGGTTACCTCCGGAGGTAATCGAAACATTATCCAATAACCATTTTTCCCGAATGTCCTCCCTTTCTATATACTTGATATAAATATTTTGCAACCATATTTTTGCGACCATGAAACACACTCGAACCACCTGCTGCAAAATATTTCTTGTTTCAGAGCTAAAAATAAATAATACAAAACAACATTCATAAACACTAGTTTGATTGAGGAGACACTTGGCAGACTATACCACTTGCTAGCTTCTTATCGATACCTTTTACTTGTTAGATTTACTATCATTCCTTTTACTATGGAAAATCCACGTGACTGGTAGTGTACCAAACAATTAGATAACAGTTTACCTGACATCATAAGGATAAGAGGACTTTATATCTAGTAAATCAACATGTCGAACATCTTACGATCTAAGATCAGTTCCTTACGAGACTACCTCACACCAATCAACCATCAATCTAATTTCACCACCACTGGTGAAATCAGTCCTGAAGAGTTTGTTATAGCGGGTGACTATTTGGTATACAAGTTCCCCACCTGGGAATGGGGGAAATGTCCTAAGAACCTCCAGAAATCCTTCTTACCTCCCGATAAACAATTTTTAATTACTAAGAAAGTCCCTAGTTATCAGCGTGCTAATATTTACTTGAATGGTGGGATTGAAGACGAGGAAGGGGAGGAGGAGGAAATTGGTGAGGACGGAGAGGTATGGATCAAATCTAAGGATATTGTAAGTTCCAAGAAAGAGAAGGAAGAAGTGAATGATTTAGATGACCTAATTGATGATAATGCTGAGAATGATGACGATTTCAATGATGTAGAAGTTATAAACCCATCGCAGGGATCTTTGAGGAAATACGATTTGTTCATTTCGTATTCAACCTCATATCGTGTACCCAAACTATACCTTGTTGGCTACAATTCGAATGGTATACCTTTGTTACCCAAACAAATGTTTGATGATATAAATCTGGATTATAAAGATAAGACTGCTACGATTGAACAATTGCCTGTGAGTTATGATACAACAGCAATTTCCATTCACCCATGTAAACACTCCAATGTTATGAAGGTGTTAATGAATCATTCAAAGTTGAAAAATGATAAACAAGAAACCAAAGATAACCTACCAAATGTACAGGATTTATCTTTACAGGAAGAGTCCGGTATCCGCGTCGACCAATATTTAATTATATTTTTGAAATTCATTGCCAGTGTAACCCCAGGTATTGAGTATGATTACACCATGGATGCTTTATGATGGTTGGATGTTATGGCTCAATGTTTCAGTTTTATTTGGTTAGGTTTTGGATTTTAGGAGTTATATAGTTGATATAGACTAATATCACAATAGATTATAAAATTGATTATTTTGGAGTATTATCTAATGATTATTGCTATGGTAACTTGTTATTATGTTCTTGAGATAAAGTTGAAGTGCGGCTCTGTCTAAAAGAGTAATAAAAATCAGCGCTACCTGATTTTGAAAAATATGACAGCATCTGAGATGCATATACTCTTGTTTACACTTTCATCAGTAAGCAATTATCCTTTGGATTTAAACAATTAGTCCTTTGGATTTGAGCAATGGGTACTAGGAAAAGAAAGGGAGTCAAACATGAACAAGAAGTGACCTCAACCGCCGTTGATGCTTCTCAAGATGATAATATAATCAAGAAAATAGAGAATGCTGTTGATGATGCGATCATAGAGCAAATCACCAAACATGAAACCAATTCAGACAAACCAACTCCTGATAAGAAACAATTGAAGAGGAAATTGCACGAGTCTAGAAGAGTCGTGTTTATACTAGGTGCTATCTTAGGGTTGTTATTAACTGCATTCTTTTCCACAGTATCTCATCCAACTCTAAAATCAGAATTGGATCGTTTAGCCACCTTTGATTCCGTGGGCGATATTTACGAAAGTTGGAAGGATTTCTTACCTACAACTATAACTTCTTTTTTACAAGAATCCGAATTCGATTCGGAAAATGGTACTATGCATGGATCCGCTGAATCGTTTTCAGTAGGTAGAAGAATGGTTGAAATGCATAATTTGACTACCAAAAGTAATGTAGTAATGGTTCCAGGTGTCATTTCAACAGGGCTTGAATCATGGGGGTCTTCAACCGATGGAGACTGCCCGTCAATTGGTCATTTCCGGAAAAGATTATGGGGATCATTCTATATGTTACGTACTATGATTCTTGATAAAACATGTTGGTTGAAACATATCATGTTAGATCTTGAAACCGGGCTTGATCCGCCCAATATCCAAATTAGAGCCGCCCAGGGTTTCGAAGCCGCTGACTTTTTCATCACCGGGTATTGGATCTGGAATAAAATCTTACAGAACTTAGCAGTCATAGGTTATGGACCCAATAATATGTTTAGTGCTGCTTATGATTGGAGATTGTCCTATTTGGACTTGGAGAAACGAGACGGTTACTTTTCGAAATTAAAAGCCCAAATTGAATTATCGAAAAAAATCAACGGCGAGAAGTCGGTTTTGGTTGGCCATTCTATGGGTAGTCAAGTTATTTTTTACTTTTTGAAATGGGCAGAAGCCAAAGGTGAATATTATGGTAATGGTGGCAACCGTTGGTGTAACGACTATATAGACGCTGTCATTGACATTTCGGGTTCTACTTTAGGTACCCCCAAGGCTATAACAGCATTATTATCAGGGGAAATGAAAGACACAGTGCAATTGAATGCTCTCGCAGTTTATGGTTTGGAGAAATTCTTTTCTCGAAAGGAAAGAGTTGATTTATTAAGATCGTTTGGTGGAATTGCCAGTATGTTCCCCAAAGGTGGTGAAACCATCTGGGGTACTTTGACCAGCGCACCCGATGATCCAGTTCATGATGAGTTGACTGCTGAAATCGATGCTGCTGAAAACGCAGCTGACCATGGCAGTTTAGGAAATTTCATTCGTTACCGAAACAAACAAGGAGATTCGGTGAGAAATCTTACTGTGAGTGAAGCAATCGATGTCCTCTTGGAAAAATCACCAGAATGGTATAGTGGTAGAGTCAAGGAGCATTATTCCTACGGACTCGCCCGTACTGCAAAAGAGTTGGCTAAGAATAACCATGATCATACCAAATGGGCCAATCCTTTGGAAGCCAGTTTACCTTATGCTCCCGACATGAAAATGTATTGTTTCTACGGTGTAGGGAACCCTACTGAAAGGGCTTATACCTATAAAGAAGCCTCCAATATTACTAATTTAGATATGGTGGTCGATTCCGAATCGAAATCAGCGGTATTATTTGGAGATGGAGATGGTACTGTTTCGTTGTTGACGCACGCTATTTGCCATGAATGGAAGAAGGGAAAGGAATCAAGATTCAATCCCGGTAATGTCAACATTACTATTGTTGAAATCAAACATGAACCTGATAGATTTGATATTAGAGGTGGAGCTAAAACCGCTGAACATGTTGATATTTTGGGAAGTGCTGAATTGAATGAGTTGATTTTGAAAGTTGCTTCTGGATTGGGTGATACAATTGAAGATAGATACGTCAGTAATTTGAATGAGATGGTGGCTAATATGAATATCTAATCTGGTATATATATATATACTAATATAAAACTTAATACTTTTTATGTGCTACATATATTCTGTAATATAAACCCCGCCATGATGACCGCCATAGAAAATAAAGGATGCAGTCCAGATGTAGTTTAAGTCCGAAATAACCATTTTCAAGTACCACATTTCTTTGAGAGTAGGCAATAGTTTCGTAAAAGGTATGATTCACTCTGTTTATGATGCACCTGATGTTACCATTGCAATTTAAACTCTTTTTAAGAACATAAGATTTACCTTATTTTGCAATTTTGCTAGAATTATACATATTTCAATTCCATAACCAAATTTAAACCTCCAAGCATGAGAATTGAAGCAAAAATCGATTTTCCTAGTTTTATCTATAAATACATCATGTTCAGTACCTATTTAGTGAATCAAGAGTTAAGTTGATAACGTTAACACCAATCCTCCACCATTCCAATTACAACTTTACTATAGGTTACAAAAAGTAGTGTATGTACGAATACAATATAATTTATATCTAGTTAATATAGATACTTGCATGACAAACTGACAAATATGCTAGGAGTATGGATGATTCAAATAGAGATGCTAACGAAATAATTGCTAAGACCCCAATAGAAGGGTCAACCAAGGAAAAGAATTTTGTAAATATCGTAGAGACTGTTATTGAACCCAAAGATAGGTCAGATGGTCAATTGACAAGTTCAAATCAAACTAAGAAATGGGTTTGTACGTTTTGCAACAAACCATTTTCACACCAAGGTTCATATGGTAAACATTTGGATTACAAAAAAGGTGATGCATTGCACCCTAAGGAAGAGATCGAAAAGATACGAAGTACGGTTAAACGGCGCGACGGTACGAGTACCAGTACCAAGCCCACTAAAAAGGTCAAAGTTTCATTGGCGACTTCCAAAGTAGCTAAAAAAAGTCAAACCAATCGGCATGAAATCAACAAAATTCGACGCAAGTTACGAGATCGACATATTAAATCAAAACTAATAACACAGCAATGGCTATTGGATAAATTTGGTACCAAAGAAACTACCAACGCAGACTTTGCCGAAATGGTGAGTTCTCATCTCGCCATCAATCAATGGCCGGCAAGTTTCCCCGATAGTCAAACCTATGAATTAGTTTCGAAATCGATTGCAATAGGTCATACTAACCTATCCAATAAATTACTCGACGAGTTCATCAAATGGCAAAGCCTAACCCATTTACAAAAGCACGAGTTGTGGTTGCAGGCCAAAACAGAGGCATTGAATAGTACCATTGGCAATTTCTGTGTTCATGACCTTGCTAATATAAAAAATCTTGTAAATGAACAAGAGAAACTTACATTCGAACAAATATGTCAACAAGATGGGTTGTTACATTACGTCAACCAAAAACAGAACCTACCAATACTGTTAAATTTGGATTCTGGATCGGATCAAGATGAAGAGTTTAATAAATATTTCGAAATATAGTATTTATTCCCAAAAAAGAGCCCATATATACATCAACCCACATACAATTGTAAATTCCTACCTATCAGCTTAAATAAACCCAAGATCTCTTTGTTATTTCTTGTTTCTTGTAGGTTGTTGATTTTGCAGCAATTTGGAATTGTCTCGCGGTTGAAATTTGATTGTTGAAAATGTGAACACCACACAAGCAACACTTAATTAATAGTAGAACAATGAGGTATGTTCAATTGAACAGGTAGAACCAATGGTTTCCCTTGAATGCAAATAGCAACCATTACTAACGTCTTTTTTTTAGTGGGAAATTTGTAAGAGCTTCCAAGTATAGACATGTGTTTGGTCAATCTTCCAAGAAGGAATTATGTTATGAAAACTTGAAAATCACCAAGAATGCTTGGGATTCCAATATCATTCAAGCTAATGGTAAGTACTTATCTGTCAATTGGAACAGTTCTGGAGGTGGTGCTTTTGCAATCATTCCAGTTAATGAGGTAGGTAAAGCACCGGATACTGTACCTTTGTTCAGGGGCCATAAAGGTCCAATTTTAGATACTGCCTTCAATCCATTCAACAAACAACAAGTTGTCAGTTGTTCCGACGATGGAAAGGTCTTTTTGTGGGAAATTCCTGAAGATTTCTCGTTCCATAAGTATGTCGATGAAGAGGATAACATCAAAGATATCACTGAACCAGCTAAAGTGTTATCAGGACATACCAGAAAAGTGGGCCATGTCCAATTCCATCCTTGTGCTGAAGATGTCATTGCCACCTCTTCCATGGATTACACTGTCAAACTTTGGAACTTGAAAACAGGGAAAGCGGAAATCACTTTGCAACATCTGGACTTAGTCACTTGTTTTGCTTTCAATTACAATGGTTCTAAACTTGCTACCACCTCGAGAGATAAAAAATTACGTATTTGGGATATCAGAACCGGTAAAATCATCTCCGAAGGTCCAGGCCATACTGGAGCAAAACCTTCAAGAGTCGTCTGGTTAGGAAATACCGACAGAGTACTTACCACCGGGTTCTCAAGATTATCCGACCGTCAGGTCGGGATCTGGGATGTGAACGATATCTCAAAAGGACCAATCGATGGGTTTTTATACATTGACTCTTCCTCTGGGGTTATAATTCCAATCTTCGATGAATCGACTTCAATGCTTTACTTAGCCGGTAAAGGTGATGGTAATATTAGATATTATGAATATGAAAATGACATTTTACATGAATTATCTCAATACAGTTCCATAGACGCCCAAAGAGGTTTTGCAGTTGCCCCCAAAAACTCGGTCAACTTGAAAGAAAATGAGGTTGTCAAGGCTTATAAAACCGTCAATGATGGTTTAATTGAACCCATTTCTTTCATTGTTCCAAGAAGATCCGAATTATTTCAAGAGGACATTTACCCTGATGCTCCTTCAAACAAAGCTGCCATTTCAGCAGAGGACTGGTTTGCCGGTAAAGATGTCAATGGACCGCTTTTGGTGAGCATGGAATCTATCTTTGAAGGCAGCGAACAAGAATTGAGAGAATCTACTCCTGAATCTAGTGTATCTGATCTCAAGAAGGAAAAAGAAGAACAAGAAATTAAGGCTAAAGAAGAAGCAACTCAAAAGAAAGCCGACGCAAAAGCTCAACCAAAGAAAGAAGATACTTTTGTAAAGGAAGCTACGCCTTCAAGAAATGTCGATGAAGCATTAAAATCGTCTTCCGAAGTGAATTCACTTATAGACAAAGTAAACGATTTATCCGATAACGAAGATACTGCCAATGAGGAAATTAAAGAAGATGAATGGGAGGAAGTCAAGAAACCAGAGACTAAGTCTGTTTCGTCCTCTCCTAAATCAAGTACTGGAACAAAGAGCCCAACCGAAAAGCCAAAGGCAAAAGAAGTTGAAGCAACTGAAGAAAAGAAAATTGATCCTGCTACACCAATCAAACTGCCTACAAAAGAAATTCAGGTCGAAGGGCCTGTAGAAACCAAACCCGTTGAAGCCAAAGCTGTTGAAGCCAAACCAGTTGAAGCCAAAGCTGTTGAAGCCAAAGCTGTTGAAGCCAAAGCTGTTGAAACAGCTGAATCCAAACCTGAGGAGGCTAATAACACTAGCAAAGAATCTACTGAATCGACAGCTACTACACCCAGCCAAGCTAAAACTAGTGCAGCTACTGGTGCCCCAACATTAAAAGCAACTGTAGAGAAGCTAGCAGGAATTGCTTCTCTGTTGGAAGCGCAAATTGAAAAATTAACTCAAGCTGGAATCGAAAAGGATGAAAGATTAGTTGCTTTAGAAAAGAAGATCGAACAGTTGCTACACAAATAGTAAATTTA
Source organism: Candida sp. Y128-05E (assembly GCA_037042355.1). Taxonomy (NCBI): domain Eukaryota; kingdom Fungi; phylum Ascomycota; class Pichiomycetes; order Serinales; family Debaryomycetaceae; genus Candida; species Candida sp. Y128-05E. The sequence continues at coordinate 5,548 of JAXQKE010000108.1, read as the reverse complement.
CAACTTATGATATAAATATTATATAATTATCATTACACGTTATTAGTTAGTATATCTAGTCCTTCTTGACTTCGTAAAATTTACGGAATATCAAACCAATGAATTCTTCCGAGCTAAACACTGCCATGCCATCAAACATCTCTAATTTTGATTGGTCTTCATACTGAAGGTTTAACAAATCATCCAAGGTTAATACAGTCAGCGCACCAGTTATTGCTACCAGACCACTAGCAGCTTCTAAAGTGAACTTTCCAGCTTGATGACAACTAAACATAAAGTCTAATTTTGAAGACGAGGAGTATGACTTATTTATCAAGCCCCCGATATCTAGCAAGACCTTTTGTTCCATCAATTTCTTAGCAGAATATTTGTATGAGCCAAATTTTGGTAGACGGTTTTGCTTTCTCAATTCTCTATGATAGAAATATTGTTTGCTGAAAACGGGTATTATGTTAAAAATTTTCCTTTCCTTTGGTTTCAGTTGAATCTGGGAAAGTAACGATTCAACATGTCTATTGTAATCAGCCAACTGCTTCTCAAGAACCCTTTCTTTCTCGCTCAACTTACCAACTGTCTTGGCAGTAATTTCAACTTCCTTCTTCCTGTTACTTCTTTGGGAATCTTTAGTTTTGATATCTATGGCAATCTGGTTTAATATTGTCTGAAAAGAGTCCCTTCTAGAGATCAAATCCATTGATTCCAATTCCAATAACTTTGCTAACGCCATTTTTTTCAATTCATGGTAAGTAATAGAACTCAAATCACCCAATGAAGTTTTGTAATATGGTTTTCTTTTTATCGAATCATGAGATTGCGCTGCATCCTCCTTCTCTTCTTGCACTATAGTTCTAAACTTAGATTCATCGTTTGGCTTTATTCCAGAAACCAATAAATCGAGCAATCCCTCTCCTTCTTGGATTCTTATGATATAAAGCACACATCTCTTCACTTGTGTGAATAAAGCAGCAGATTTTGCATCAGCAAGTGAGTCTTCTTTTGTAGATGGATTCAAACTTAGCGTTATCATACCCATTTCGGTCAAACTAACTAAATCGTCAGCAGAATGAACAATACAATTTGCATTCATGACAAGTCCATAAAGTTGGTCATCAGCACTTGGAGCCATAATGTCGATATTTTGAGTTACAATCCTTTCAAAAGTAATCATACTATTCACGTTGATTCCAAGCTTTGGTCTGTCATGTGTAACTATATCATCGTAATCATTCATTTCCATCTCACTTTCAATATCTTTGACGTCCAACAATTTCATTATAATATTTTGTACCATCTCCGAAGACGATGTGACATAATCATTCAATGGTTTCATGAAATTGTCACTAAACAATTTCATAGAAAATAATTGCAACACAACTCGACTCAAGTGTTTTAAATTATCTTTAGATTTAGCAAAAAACAAGCTAGGATTGAATGGATCTTTAATCAAATACCCGAAATTTTCTGGGAATTGGAGAATAGCTGCAACATAATGTTTAATGAATATAACTCCAGCAACTGCTAAGTGCTGTTGGTAGGTTTTTTCTGGATATTGAATCTGAGATAAGCTATAAGCATGCTTACAAACAAGTTTCACATGTAGTGGTACTCTATCTATCACTGAATCTAACAAATTCAAAAGCCCAGTCGCAGATTCTCTTAAAGCCATCAAGTTTTCCACAAATTTTGCGGAAACATCAGGTTGCTTTATAGCAGCTTGTGCACTAACATCTTTAATCTTGTCGCTAGAACCATGAACTTTTACTTCTTTTTCCATTATTGCTTGATGTATCATCACAGGATCCAGCTCGAAATCAAGTTCCTCAGATTCCACAACCCCGAGTATGAACTTCCCAAATAATGATTTCAAATGCTGTCTTTGATAAGTGTGATTATTAAGATGCAAAAAGAATTCGATCCAGAAACAATTTTGAACCTTTGTTAATTCAGTAATGGCATTGCAATTATTTTGAGCATCTACCTCCATTAAGCTAAAAATCAACTTAATAAAGAAATATTCCTCCCTTTCATGTGTGTTTACGTTAGTAGTTTTGATTGGATACAACTGTAAAATATAGCCTTGCAAGTCTTTACTAAAACTTGAAGTTTTGGAGGTGATATCCATAGTTCGGAAAAGTCGAATAAAGTAAACTGGTTTTGTTTGTAACAAATAAAATATGGACTCAAATAATTCAATTTTACCTTTAGAGGTTTTGTTTAATTTGCCAAAGTTATTAATCGAAATTGAGCTTGCTGGCTTGAAAGGCTTTTGAATCTTCTTATTCTTCAAAAATTCTTCAATTGTAATTTTGTTCTTGTCTAACAAAGTAAGTTTAATATCTAAACTTTCAATTTGACTTTCTAATACCTCATTATGCTTGGAAATATCAATGATTTTATCTTTCATGTCTGACAACTCCATAATTTCTTGGTAATCAACATCATTGTCAGTAAGTAAATAAGCAAATTTACGGATCACAGATAAAGGTGGATTCTTTACGTTGATTAAAGTATTATAGCTGGATTGCAACATATTGGCTCTAATGTATGATTGTGCAACTATAACCCTCTTCTCATTTTGCTTATAATATTCATTCATCTCGCTGATTTTGCTTCTAACAAGGAGTCCTCTCGAATTAGACTGGAGCTTTATTATATCTTGGACATTTTCATATAAATCCTCAACTTGTATCTCCTTATTAAACCTTCTAAATATACCTCTGAATATAGTTTGAATAGGAATGATTGATGTCTTCTCGTGTTGTTTCAATGCATACTTCATGTTTTCAATTCCTCTTCTTACAAATTTACCTCTAACCAAAGCAAAAAAGTCATTTAATGTTTCGTCTTCAAACATCAAGTTCACCAAAACATCATTGCACATCATAGTCCTGGAGATACCACCCCTAGCAATACTTTGCAATTCTTGCAATTGAATCTTGCATCTCCTCACACGAGCGAGATCTGATCGGATTCTATTTCTAGAAAGATTTCCTCGAATTAAAGTCTGCAATGGGATGATTGAACCTTCATTACTTTGCAATTCCACTTTATGCGTCGACATTTTATATAAATATGATCGACAAATAGATTGAAACTTGATCATTTGTGGATTCAACCAGGATATGTCTTTAAGAATTATGCTTGATATAGAGTATACATCCTTCCGCCTAATCAAACTCTGGAATTCAACTAATCTATCCGAATTAGCAAACAAATGAAATTTGTAGTTTTTAACTTGTGAGCGGATTAATTTACCTCGAATAATACTTTGAAACTCCATAATCATTGCAGAAGAATCATTGTCAATTGTTTTCAATCTTTTTTGCAGTAAGAAACTTCTTGAGATTGATTGAAGATTAATAATTTGATCTTGATATACAGATATTTCTCCTCTATTTTTATGTATAGTCTTAGATCTCGACATATTACCTCTGCAGATTGATGCAAAGTCAGTAATTTCTTCTGCAAACGATTTTAAAATAATTCTATCAACAAACATTCGATATCTAAAGTTAGCACCACGACATAAAGATTGTAATTTGATGACCTGTGGTTCAAAACCTTTTAAATTCCCAGAATATGAACCATATTTAGAATCTACTTCGATATCTTTGTAATTGATTTTATCTACTTGTTTTGCTTCAAGTTCATTTTGAAACAATCGAGTACCAACCGTACTTGTACCAACATTGGAAGGATGTTGTAAATTAACTGTATCTCTGAATGGATCAACTACATAAGTCTGAATAGCCGATTCAACTAAGACTTTTTGTTTAGCAGGCAGAGACTGGATAGTTTCAGTAGGGACATCCTGTTTTAATTTCATTGGGGAAAATTGTTGCTTTACTTGAACCGGTTGTGGGATTGGGTCACCATTATCAGCACTTTCAAAGTTAGGCAAACCAGTTCCAACTAATGCACGATTGGCTTTTCTAATATCGTCCTCAGAAAATTCCAACTCGTCGACCAAATTTTCCAACCTGGGGAAACCTGAATTCGATTTACTCAACATATAAGTTAAAGCATGAAGACAAAACCAAACCTTGGGGACATTCTTTGCATCATATAAATCGGTTAATTCGAATCTAAATAAATCAGGAACATTCATATAATCTAATAATTGGAAAAACCAATTAATATTTTCGGTATGTCTGAACTGCAATTTTGAATCATTTAAAAAAACGTTTCTTGTTGAAGGTAATATAACGTTTGATAATTTAGCTAAATGAATACCATTCCTGATATAATCAATCAATTGTTGAGGATTTTGTTCGATTGATTCTTGTAAAACTTTCTCTAACCAATTTTTTATAGCTTGAATTCTACAAAGATATTCGTAACCAGGAGAATCGGTTGAACAAGAGTTACCTGGAGATGAAGCTAAAAATGGACTTGATCTTGGTCTTGGTGATGAATGTTTTGGGGTATCTGGGGTATCAAATTTCAAGGGAGATAATTTTGTGATTGTATTGGTGGTAGTATTATTGTTAGTTTGAGGACGCATTGGAGTTCGACGGTTTGGTGATTTATTGAGGATATCACGATAGTTGTTGGTGGCCCATTCAGGTTGCTCGTCATTTTCGACGGCCAATACTGGTCTGTTATTCAAAAGAGTATTCTTTTTGACTGGAGACCCCTGTCTACTATTGGTTGATGATTTATTGGAAGGCGATTTGAATGATGTGATTGTCGCCGAGGAAGTTTCGAATTTATTTCTGAGCAAGGTTGTATTTTGCTTTGGTGTAGAGATCTCCAATTGTCTTGCTAGCATTTCCAAGTCTTCATGGTTGGAGATATTACTTTTGGTTAACTTGGTGGGACTAGAACTATAATTTGATTTGATCGGTTGCAAGGGACTTCTTGTCGGTGTTGCGATTGCATCTTCACCTAGTGCTTCCAAATATCGGTTAGCCAACTTACTTGGAGAAGTCATGGTAGTGATGGTAATGAATATAGAATCAAACTATAATCATATTGACATCAAGAAATATGGTCCTAAAATTCCCCGTTTACATTTTTCCTAATTAATCGAAAATCAAAACATACCAAAATGACAGAAAAAAAAAAAAAACTAAAAACTAAACCATTAATTAACATTAGTATAAAAGGTAATACACACTAGAAGTAAATATCATGAATCATTATGAGGTATAACAAACTATTGTTCAAATTGAGATTGCCGTTGTTGATACGCTTTGTCTAGGAAATTTATAGTTTCATCAATTTTACTAATTTCACCACAAGTTTTGGATATAGACAGTTTTAAGTCGTTTAAGATAGCGCTTGAGTTTTCATAATCATCTACCAAGGCATCCATATCTTCAAATTTAGGTAATCGTTCCTCTTCAATTATCTCGTCATCAACTTGATTATCAATATCATTTAACATCGCACTAACTTCTTGATCTGTGAGCGTAAGTAAGTTCTGGTATTGGCGTTTCAATTCTAAAGGTAATCTCTTCCTTAATCGGGTAACTTCTATCGTTTCCTGTTCCACTTCATTAATAAGTTTTCTCAATTCCGCATTGACCTCTGTATCTAATGGAGC
>JAXQKE010000107.1:0-51054 GCA_037042355.1 Candida sp. Y128-05E | reverse complement strand
GCAGCATAATGGATATCTGGCGCAGTCCAGAACTGATCGTCTCCATCGTAGAAAGTTCTGCCTTCAGCATTAAACTCATCTGAGAAGACCAAGTTCCAAGTATCACCATTTCTGGAAGTTTTAGTTCTAAATTCAGTGGGAGTGTCGGGGTCGACCAAGTCAGTTCTAATAGCCCCAAGCATAGGATAATGGTACTTAGTCAAGACCTCATAGATTTCAGGAGGTGCATGATTAGTGACACCGGAATAAGTCAAAATAGGGAGGATAATGAAAATCATGATAGCACCTACGAAAAGAGCCAAGAAACCAAATAACCCCCCGGCGGAATGTTTATCCATATTTTTCAAATCATACATAAACCTATTTTTATCGTATTGAGCATCATCTATAGGGTTTGGATTGTGCAAGTAATCATCAGCTTCTACCTCATTAATAGTTAAAGGAAATGAGTTAGCAGGGTATCCACCGAATGGAGAAAAGTCATTAGGTAAGTATGGAGTAGTAGCAGATTGAGAATCATTTATGGAGGAAGCCATGGATACTATTCTAGAATTGGATGTAGAGTTGGGATACCTATCTAAACCTTGAGGTTTCAACAAATCATCATTGGAAGTAGCTTGTGAGTGAGGGATTTGATATTGGTTTGAGTATGCTGGCTGACTGGTGAAAGTATACTCATCAGTGCTGTTAGGATTGGGAGTACCAGTGTTTGAACGTCCAAATTCATATTGGTCGTTAAAAGGATTTTGACCATTCAGATTAGCTATGGATTCATTAGCTATACTATCATCACTAGTATTATCTATCAAATGATAGTTATTAGTTAGATTACGTGAGGACATAAAGAAAAAGAATAAAATATCACTGATTGTTGGTTTAAATTATTTTTGTTTTTTCCCTATATAAAAAAAAATGAAATTTCTTAGCGTAACTGGAAAAAATTAAAATTTTATTCTGGTGGTGTTTCAGAAATTGTTTTGACTAAGATAAATAGCTATTTCTTTTCTCTTCTACTTCTACTTCTACTTCTACTTTGTTTTATACGTGGCTTAGGGTTTACGAATTATGTTCATCTCCAGATCAACTTCTTTTATTCTTCCGTAAAATTCAACTCGCGCCGTAAGCCACTAACATTCCTTCTACTAATCTACAAAACGCGATCAACAAAGGGTTTACTTAAATCAATGGGGGTTATTTGATAACGTCTTGCAAAGATACTACGCGCTTAGTTGCTATCTCTATGTACCCTCAACTATTGTTTTCATTCTTGGTACAGATTTATTCTTGGTATTCACTCACTCTAAGCCTAGGTCTAAGCCTACTTGGCTTGGCCAAAATTTGTATAGGGTGTCAGTTTCTTTTTATAGATTCAGCTGATGGGTGGTGTGCTTGGCGGGTGCTATAGTAATAGTTTGACTACGTTGACTATACGTTAATTTCAGGTCGATTGTAAAGTAGTGCTCCCTTTGATGACCACAATAACAATGGTTAATTTTAGATTGGCGTTACCATAGTAATAAAATAAAAATTATTTTTGAGTAAGGTACACTGATCTGAGTGATCCGGCTGATTTGGTTAATGTAGTTGGTTAAGTTGGTTTGATTGTTTTGTACCTATAGATTATGAATACTTTTACTTTTATTGGTACACTTCATTTGGTCATTTGCTATTCTTAATTGGGCAACTCTTACGATGATTTCTTTTTATGGTCTTTTTTCTTTTTTTTTTTGCAATTTTTATTGGTACAATTTGTACAATAGAAAAATGTATCACGGATAAAATAATACAGTCAATTCGTGATATAATTTATATAATTAATTAAATAGTTCATTATAAACATTGGTACGTGAACCAATACCCTTATAAACTAGGAAATTTCTAGAACATCTTTACTTCAACTAAATTGTAAACTATAGTAATTATTCTATAATTAATCACCGGATAAACGTGTATGTATTACCTGGTAACAGATAATATTTTACGGAATATATTGTAGTCGCGATTTAGTGGCTATCAAGCTACAGCTGATTTTTTTGTATGGTTGATAATGGCATTTTTGATGGTAAGTTATAGATGAAAATTGAAATTTATTTGCGGATAATTGTTACAAAAGGTATAATAATCAGTAAGAGAATAGTATATGTAAATCATACTCTTGGTAGTACTGCCTTCTTGTGTTTTCACAATTGCAATAAAATGGGTTGTAACTCATCTATTCATCAATGAAATAAGATATCAATATAGCTGGCGCAATCAGTCAATTTATATGTTCCTTTACAACTAGCATCAGAACGTATTTCTTCACTTTATAATAGATCAACTGAATAGACCACGTCAACTTTTAATAGTACACTTAAACCTCGCATAGTTACTTATCCGATTCACTAGCTCTCTCTTCCAAGAGTATACTCACTAATAATGAAGAAGAACCTACAATATTGAATCCATGTATGATAAAATACAACATATACTGGGGTATACATAATGTCAGAATATGTAAGAACTACATGAGGTTTATGGTTATACGGAAACATCCAAAGCCGAGGGTTAAGAGCGAAGCATGTGAAGTAATAGTTAAATCTATATAAACAAGGCAAAAGACATATGATTGGAAAGGGCGTCCAAACCTTGGTCTAAAGATAGGATAGTTATTAATTTACTAAATATACATTTTAACACATAATCATAAATATCTGACAAAAAATTTACTTTGTCGTTTGCATTAGAAGAACTTATATTAATTAGTACCCGTTAGTTCTGAGAAGAGAATTCACATTCAATCAAATTGTAGGTCTGGAATGTTGGTTACCCGAGTATACTGTTAATTTTTATCCAGTTCTATTGGAAATTAATCGCCTTTATTTTATAGCAAAAAAAGCGGAAAGTTCAAAAATTTAATAGCTTCTACCTACGTTGTACTAACACTATATACCATCTTGTGGGAAGTTCGAAAGTCGTGTCTGTTGTGGCTGGGTTATTTGCGTCCCTAGTTTTGATTAATCCGTTATCGATCTTGAAATTTTCCGCTTGTAAACCCCATTGAGTTAACTCCGCTGACTAATTTGAGAAAACACCGCTTACTAATAATTACATCTATCGAAATTACTAATTGGGTAGATAGCAAATGTGGCATTTGTCGACCAATGCAAGTATGTGGGAGGGTATAAAAGCAATTGAATATCCTTGAGTTTTTTAAACATTAACAAATAAACAACCAAACAAACAAACAAATACAATAATATGTCTACAACAATTTTCGTCTCAGGAGCCAATGGGTTCGTTGCTAAACATACAGTTTTGCAATTATTAGAAGCTGGTTACAAGGTAATCGGTTCTGTTAGAAGTGACAGTAAAGGTGAAGCTCTTTCAAAACAATTCAATAATCCAAACTTCAAATTTGTAGTTGTCAAAGATTTGGAAGATCCAGAAGCATTTTCGGTATTGAAAGATTATCCAGAAGTTACTAAGTTCTTACATTTGGCTTCTCCAGTAACTTTCGATGAATCTGATCTTAAAAAAATCACCGGTCCCGCTATTGATGGTGCTGTGAATGCTTTGAGTGGTGTTAGCAAATACGGGAAAAATGTTACTAATTTTGTAATGACTTCGTCAGTGGTATCAGTTTTCCATGTCCTTCAAGCAAAACCAGAATATGATGAACTGGATTGGAGTGATGTTAATGAAGAAGTTGCTGCTAATGGAGGTGTAATGGGGTATTTCTTATCAAAAGCTTTAGCTGAAAAGGCTGCTTGGGAATTTGTTGAACAAGATAAACCAGAGTTCAAATTTTCAACCATTTTGCCTTCTTTCGTATTTGGTCCTCAAGCCTTCGATGAAGATGTTACCCCAACTCTTAATTTATCTGCTGAAATCGTTAATCGTTTATTGACTAAAGGTAAGTTACAACAAGGTGAGGATTCTGGTCTTTTTATTGATGTTAGAGACATTGCAAAAGCTCATATCGTTGCATTCGAGAAAGATTTGCAACAAAGATTAATAGTTAGTAATGATGCTTTCACTGGTAAAGACATGGTGGATATTTTGCAACCAAAATATCCTCAAAAATCATTCCCAGCTGTTGAACAAGTTGAAGTCCCCTTTGGGTTCAATGATGAAAAATCTAGAAAGGCTTTAGGATTTGAATATATCAGTTTAGAAAAATCTGTTCTTGATGCTGCTGAACAAATCGTTAAAGTCAATGCTTAGAATCAAGAATAATTTATTTAATGTCAAGACTCAATGGTATGGTAACTTTTTTATTTTTTTAGGTGTCTAATAGATTTAATCTGTACATAATTATACATGTAGCCTCTTTACTTTTGTATCCACTTAACCCCACACATAGGATGACAAAAATTATCATTTTTGACAACTGAATCTAGCTGCTGGCGGTGATAAACGTTCATTGGAATAATTATAGGTGCTAATAGGTGTTTGTTATATCGATCTGCAAGGTTTGTCTGAAGAAAAATTTTGTTTTTTGGTTTGTCATATTTACTATAGAAATATCAAAAATTGCAAATTTATCAAAAATGTATGGGATAAACATTTTATTTCACTCGAGGTTTTTTCCACAATGGTCCCCCTAATATGCACGGGTCCTGGTTACAATGATGGTTAGTAAAACTCATTATAATTGTATATAGAACTAATGTACACCTACGAATATATATATATATTTTCTGTCGAAAGCAGTCTCCAGTATATCTTTGATATATAGCTTGGCTTACATAGAGGAGGTTTGAAACAGTGTCATTTTTGGTCAATTTCCAATTTTCTTACAATTTAACTTACACAATTGCAACATGACATAACCAAGAAAAATCAACAATATGATGAAAAGCAATAAAAAGGAAGCCGCTAACAAAGTAAATATACAAATATACTGTCTATGTATCGTAGTTTACCAATAAAATCGTCTACAGAAGGGTAATTCGTTCATCGATTAACCAAGTCGGACAAAAGACTTGTTTGTTCATTACTAAGGTGCATCATAAGCGTTCACAATTAATGATACATTACAAGACCAACCAGTTAAAACGAACACGAAGAATGAGACGCTATAAAACTTATAAATATTCCAAGATGTTATCTTCAGCCACGAAATAATTTCTTTTTTTCCTATTGTAATATATTCATAGTCAATATTTTTAAATTACCAAATACACTTGGAAAGTTTATCCCGAGTATAAATGCTTAGTTTATTAGCACACTACGTATCGAGTGATAAAAAGGTCGATATTTACTTGAATTTCTCTACCAAGTAGATCTCTGTTTTAGTGAGAATAAATTAGACGCCAATGAATGTAAACTAAATATAATTTCGTGGTTAACACTTTGATATATAATTAGATTATGAAAACAGTATACAAGCGCAATGATTAATAGTACGTTTGACATGGTAAATCTGTCAATTTGCTATGCGCATCGCCGAGGCTATGATTCAGGTTGCATAAAATTTCAGGGAGACCAAGATGTTTGAGCTTCAATTTATGCTACGATAGGGTTCGATGTCTAATCTAAAGATCCAAATACAGGGTATATCATTCTTCATTCCCATTCCTCCAATCCCATATTGTTCATAAACCCGGGTTATAGCCCATTGTGGTTGACGCGATCCGATCGCCATGCATTCTCAATGATTTACTATAAAAACTTCAACAAGGCTTTAAACTTGATGAGATATTTTTGTAGATTTCGATTGATATTTGTAATTCTCTGTTATTTCTTTATTTTACTCTTCTTCTGGCTCCAAGATCAATACAAATATTCACATACTTCACATTCGTTTCTAAATTTTGCAATTCCGGAACAATAAATTTCTTGGAATATGTCAAATAACTTAAAAAATAATCCGTTTGACGATGAAAATGGTAAAGAATACCAAGAGAATTATCGTTTGTTAACGGGCAACACAACTCCAGTGACGCCAGCGACGCCAACATTCAACCAATCTTTTAACTATAGTACAGAGAATTTATCAGTTGGCGATAATCCATATTCTCGGGTTAATAGCTCGAGTAATTTGATTAGACAATTTAATATTAGAGATAGTGAACAGTATGATAGTCCACGGTATGAGAGTGAGCGGTTTAATAGCCAAGAAAGGCTAGCCGAAGGAGATAGGTCATTTGAGGATTCAACTAATGTCGATAGATCAAATATTACCAGATCACACGAATCGTCAATTTCGTCGATAAGTCCATTTATTGCCGATTTTTCACCATTTGGAGGATATCCCCAAAATTCGTTCCCATTATATATAGAAGACAAAGAAGCCGATGATTATTTGCATAATCCTGATCCTATCGTCGATTCCGACTATGATAAGAATCGATTCATGTACGATTTAAAAAATATGGACTCAAGATCGAGGGGGGGATTATTAGGCTTGATTGGGTTATTTATTGGTGCGATTGCCATATTTATTATTTTACCAGCATTAACTTATTCGGGTGTTACTGATCATTATGTCCCAGAAACCTACGAAGTGTTGACTCAATATCAATATCCAATGTTATCTGCAGTTAGAACTGATTTAATTGACCCTGACACCCCAACCGATTATTATAATAAAACGGCTAAAGATGGCTCGACTTGGAATTTGGTTTTTTCCGACGAGTTCAATGCCGAAGGACGGACCTTTTACGATGGTGATGATCAATTCTTCCAAGCAGTTGATTTGAATTATGCTGCCACCAAGGATTTAGAATGGTATGATCCAGATGCAGCAACAACATCGAATGGTACATTAAATCTTCGAATGGATGCTTTTCAAAATCACGATTTATTTTATCGATCGGCTATGCTTCAATCGTGGAACAAAATGTGTTTCACCCAAGGTAGACTTGAAATGTCAGCTCGATTACCCAATTATGGGAATGTTTCTGGATTATGGCCTGGTTTATGGACAATGGGGAATTTGGGTAGACCGGGATATTTGGCATCTACTGATGGTACCTGGCCATATTCCTATGATAGTTGTGACGCTGGGATCACGGCGAATCAATCGTCTCCAGATGGAATTTCATATTTACCAGGACAAAGATTAAGTTCCTGTACCTGTAGCGGAGAAGATCACCCAAATGCCGGTGTTGGTAGGGGAGCACCCGAGATTGATATTATTGAAGGTGAAGTTGATACCACCAAAGGGTTTGGTGTGGCATCGCAATCATTGCAATTGGCTCCATTTGATATTTGGTATATGCCCGATTACGATTGGGTGGAAATCTACAATAGTTCAATTACCACGATGAATACATATACGGGTGGATCATCCCAGCAAGCATTATCTGCAACCACAACCTTGAATACCATCTGGTATGAATTTGGGGATGGCGAGCATAATTTTCAAAATTATGGATTTGAGTACTTGAATGACCGTGATACCGGGTATTTAAGATGGTTTGTGGGGGAAGATCCTACACTAACTGTATATTCGCAGTCCTTGCACCCTAACGGGAACATTGGCTGGAGACCATTGTCACAAGAGCCAATGAGTATAATTATGAATTTGGGGATATCGAACAATTGGGCATATATAGATTGGGCTTCATTGCATTTCCCCGTGACCTTCAGAATTGATTATGTTAGGTTATATCAACCGGAAGATGCAGTTAATTTGGGATGTGATCCATCGGATTTCCCCACGTATGACTATATTCAAAACAATTTGGATGTTTATGAAAATTACAACTTGACTACCTGGACTCAAACCCACGATGTGGTGAAGAACAAGTTGACTGGATGTTAAGAAATCGTTCAGGTTAATCAAAAAATTCAAGAGAATTACAATTGTCATTACTAATTATTGATTTGTTGTGTCATTGCCAATTGCCCATATTTCACTATCATTTGATTCAATTACATAGAAATATTATCTAGTAAACTTATATATGAAATAAATATAAACAATTTAATTCGAGATACACCAAAAACATACCTTATAAAACAATTTGGCTTAGCCCTTCAATCTCGAATTTAACTTCACAAATGTACAGAAACAAATCAACAACTATACATAACCATGTTCTAGCTGATATTCATGTCACCAAGGCTAATGACGGATAAATGTTGGTTTGGCGCAACTTCCTGCACCACTATCAAGTATCGATTTTAAATATCACTAGCCAAGAAAAACGGCTCATCTCATCGCAAGAATATATCAACACACAAGCAAGGTTGTTTGTAAACTTAATTGATATAAACTTACATTATAATCTCTTACACATACTAATATGAAACCTATCTACCAAGTCAGTATGACCTAAGCCGATACCTTTAACCTCTTATCAACTCCATCTAGTGGAGATGAGATGCATGAACTACCGCCAATAACCGAGAGAAGATTTGAAATGTAAATATGGTCTGGAGTAGATATGACACGACATGTTGATAAGATATACAGAAGAGACAGAATAACTCAATTAAGGACTCAAAGACTACTCACAAGACTACTAATACCAGCAAAACTTCGGAGCCGGTTGTTTCTAGAATAATATTTTTCATGAAAAACCAACGGTTGCGAAAAGAAGAATCGGGAGTTTGAAAATGTTACAGAACGATATGGGGACCCAATGATAGAGGAAGGGGGAGGAGATGTATATAGACTCTAAGTAGGTAAACATTTCGTGTGTACATTCCATATACGGATAACATAATACTTCGTATACATATGTTCATGTACGATTTTATTATTTTTTTAGGTTATTCAAGGCATCAATCGAATGGCCTCGATGGCCGATGCAAGGTACATATAAATCAAGAAATTTCCTGATTTATCCAACAAACACTTTTCATTTTCATGACTAAATTAGATATTCAAAGTATAGCAATCATAGGTGCTGGACCAGCTGGGATAGCTGCATTATATGAATTTCAACATACAAATAAAGATGGTACCTCGACTGTTGGTCAAGAAAAATCTACCAATCCAGCGTTTGCCAAAGTAGTAGCTTTCGAACAAAAGGAAGCAGCTGGAGGAATTTGGGCCCCCGATTACCATACAGCAGATATGCCAGTCCCACCCCAAGATATTTTAAATACCGAAAAGTACGATACACCAGATATACTTCATCCCAGACCAACCTTCCCTGTAAATGTCGCTGATGCTACATTATCCAATCCAATAATCAGGAAATACCAACCGGACTTATTAGAGTTGGAATGGAGAAGAACTGGGATTTACAGCGACTTGTTCACCAATATACCCGCCAGATTTACTCGATACTCATACCTACCAAACGAAGAAAAGTATTTGGATAAATCGAGACTTATCTACCCTTTTATGACGAGAAATGAATTTATCAATAGAATTGGTGATTTCATTGCCCGTGAAAAATTATATGATTCTATTAGATGTAATTCTACAGTAATGAAGGCAGAAAAGAACGAAGAAACTGGTAAGTGGGTTTTAACTATTAGAATCCAAGACCCCAAGACCAACCTCGAAAAATGGTACCAAGAATCCTTTGATGCCATAGTTATTGGAAATGGCCATTATACCATCCCCATCTTTCCTCGAATCGAGGGATTGGCCCAATACAATGAAAAATTCCCCGGAGTCATTACCCATACTAAATCGTACAGATCACGAGAAGAATACCGTGACAAGAAAGTCATTGTTGTGGGAGGATCAATCTCGACAATTAATGTGTTACAGTATATTTTCCCAGTAGCAAAGCAAATAATTAATTCTAAACGAGGAGATCACCAAGTGTTCCCCTGGATCAACCATGCTTTGAAATCGGATGGTATTGTTTCCAAACCCCAGATTGTCAAGTTTAACGCTGATAATGGTGAGGTAACATTCGCCGATGGCTCCACCACCAACAATGTCGATAAAATCATCTTCACTACGGGATACCACTACCATTATCCATTCTTACAGGGTCAATTAGCCCCCCAACCCGGTAGTAAAGTCGCTGGTTTATATAAAGATACATTTGCCATTAACGATCCGACTATCGGTGCGATCGGAGTAGCCATTTCGAGTTTAAACTTCCACACTATTGAAGCCAGTGCCGCTGCTATAGCTGGGGTCTGGTCAGGTGCTAAGACCTTACCTTCCAAACAAGAACAAATCAATTTTGAAGTGGATTTGGCTGAGTCTCTTGGTGACAAGTTAATTTACCATTACCAAGATTGGAACACAGTTCAAACCAATTTTATCGATCCTTTACACGAATATGCCGCCATAAACCGTCCTAACCCTATGGGAGAAGATGGAAAATTCATTTCTGAAATCGATGAAGGTGTGAGCCACTTGGAGAAATTGTTTTATAATTTAAAGGAAGAACAATTATCTATAAAAGATACTAAATTAGGTCAGGAATGATTGTATAGTCATGGAGTTTTGTAAATAGACAGCGACTAGAAATTAGAGAAGTAATCATGGTACATATTGTAGAAGAAGACGTTGGAAGATTGTCTCGGGTAGTTTAAATCATAAGCAAGTAAACCAGAATGAGTTGTGTTACCTATTAATTAAACTTTTTCAATTTCCTACGGTTTTTTGTTCTGAAAATTAGTCAGTAGGTATTATATAGTTCAATTTACGCCATCCTAATACTTTTAAGCTCCCAATATCTCTTCCTATCTGTTGGTTTCCATTTTTATTTTTATTTTGCAGCTTCGAACTTTTTTGACAGTGACGCATTTCAAATTCTTGGTTCGACTGATTACCAAATATTGATAATTATGGCAGAAACATCGTTAAACTTCCAAATACAAACACGGCTGACTCAGTTCAGGATACCCAGTGAGTTGATCAAGATCAATTTCAAGACCATTCAAAAGTTGATTGAAAAGCAAAAGAAACAGTGTGGAGACGAGATAGATAAGATCAAGGGGGATTCAAAGTTAACCACCAAGGAGAAATTGGCTATAATCCAGAAATTAGTCAGGAATTATGAATCCTTTCAACGAAAATTACGAATCTCAATTGATAAAGATCATGAATTGCGATCAAGATTAATAGCTAGAAAAGATAATTTACTGAAATTAAAGGAATTTGAGGCCCATGTTCCTCCGGTTCCAGTGGATAATGATAATGATAATGACAAAGATACTGATGATACTGACGAAGATGAAACGAAAGAAAAACCGGCTGCTGATGATATTCGATTAGACCTCCATAATCCCAATTTGATCAATTGGTATAGAAATGAAACCAATTTATTGATTGTCGATTATCTTATAAAATCAAATACAAGAATGGATAACAATACCGGTTTATTGTTTCTCGATAGTTTACAACAGAAACAACCCAATATCAAAAAATTGATTGATGCTGACTTATACGAAACGTTTAACAAAATATTTATCTCGATTACTCGCGATCATGATTTAACCTTAATTATCAATTGGTTCCAGGAAAATAAGATTTTCCTAAAGAAAGCCAATTCCAATCTTGAATTTGAAATCAATTATTGTAAATTTTTATCATTAGTGGAAAAAGGTGATGTCCCCGAAGCAGTTCAATTTTCAAAAAATCACTTAAGTTCGTTTGGTAATCATAAAAACTACCCTAGTAATGATTTATCCAATTTGACCAAGAACATCCTGGTATTGAAAGAATTGGGTGGGTTTATGGTTTATCTTTCGGCAGAGAAAAGTGCTGAATATTCAACAAAACTATTACGAAACTCGTCCCGTTACAGTGAATATAAGCTGTTGTTATCCGATGATCGTTGGATAAGTTTATCTGAATGTTTCTTAGATAATTTTACCAAATTATACGGTATTTCCAAAAATTATCCATTATTCATTTATCTTTCGGCTGGATTAACCAGTTTGAAAACTAAATCGTGTTTTTGTAATCAAGAAAATACAATCTTTAAAGATTCTACAGCTGCAGATCTTGATGTTTATAACGATTCAACAATTTTGGAAGACCCCAAATACCGTGTCCCCAGTCACTATTATAAAATTTTGAAGAAAATCAACAATTGCCCAGTTTGTTCTCCAGAATTATTCACCGTGAGTAAGAATTTACCCTATGCTCAATTAATTACAAGTATTTTCAACAACCCTTACAAGTTACCGAACGGCAACATTTATCCATATGACAAATTGCTAACTCCAAATGATCAATACCTTACAGAAAAGAGTACGTTGCTAAGACAAGGCAAAATCAAAGATCCTTTAACCAAGCAATTATGTTTGATTGAAGAATGTGTCCGAGTATATCCAGCTTGATTTGAACGGTGAAACTTCATATATCCCGTTATGATTCAACGGCGAGATTATATATGCTCCCTTAATGATTCAATTCTTCGTTTTATAGTTTACAAATGGTATATTAAGTTTATATAGAGATTATACTTAACTAATCATCGTCATCATTATCTGAATCGTCTTCTTTTTCCTTTTCTGGTTTCTTCTCGTGCTCTTCAAACACATATACTCTAGCATCTCTTTCTGCAGCCGGTTTTGTAGTATCTCGAACCCCGTTAGTTCTTTTATGATGGTACAGGGGGAAGTTTGCCCAATCAAATTTACCCGATTGTTCCAATCGGTAATTTTCACTTCTTCCAAGGATCTTGATTCCCCAAGAAATATAAGGTTCTCCTTCAAACATTGATATGACAATCTTTCCAGTTTTGGTCTTTTCTTCGTATCCACTAAAATCATTTTTGACTTGATTATTAACGAGTTGAAATAATTCTTTACAACTTTGGAAATAATTCAAAATCAATTTTTGATGATCACGAATGTTTCTATCGACATCTTTCATCCCTCTACCAGTATGGGGGAAGTTAAACATGATATAATCCAAATTAGCTTTGTTTTTAAACAATGGTTTATTTTTAGATTTAGTAGTATTCATTTTCATTGATGTTAATAAGTTCATAGCATCGATTTCATGGTGTACTCTTACACAATATTCTTTCAAACTAGCCAATGTCTCATCGACACCAGGATATTTCTCTTGCAATTGTGCTAATGAATCAAAACTGGTTGCAATCAAGTTTTCGGGTTGAATATACGCCTCTTCAATTATAGATTTAGCAAAGGTAAAATCCCCTTCCCCTACAAGTAATACTCTATCTTCTTTGCCAAATGGTATCAATCCTTTAGCCTGTTGCTGATGTACTTGTTTCTTTTTGGATTTGCCATTTTTCATAGATTTTTCCTTCAATGTTTTCTGTTGGTTCTGGGCTTCAGTGTTTTTGAGTAAATGCTGCTTTGCCTTATCCTTTTCAACATGTCTGATCAATGCCCCTTTTAACCCTTTAGTGTTTCCCTTCTGTCCTTTAAGCTTCCTTGCCATGTTTAACTAGTGATGATCATCGCAGAAATTGAGATGCGATTTCTACTATAAGCAAAATGAAGTTGAAGATATTAAAGATATTATTCTACCGGCAGATATATAGAGATATATACATTTTAATATATAGAACCTAACACATTAAGTATTATTGAAGTATGAAACTTACAAATGAAGTGCTCTTTCCTCAGCCATATTATAATCATCAGCATTAGTTATGTCTTCCTCAATTTCTTGTTTAGCTTCTCCATGATTGATGACAGATTCGTTATCATCGGGCGATTCTGAAGAAAACGCAAGGTTCCGATTGCTACTAGCTGGAGATTCGGGATACTCATCATCCTCAGGTTCGTCCTCTTCTTCGGAAACTGGTTGTAAGACTTCTTCATGACCATCATCGTATTCATAAAACAACATAAAGGTACCTTGGCCCGATAACACTTCTTGCTCTGTCACAACGTATACCGATTCATCACTAATTCTCCACCAAGTACCCCTAAGTCTACGATAACAAATATAATGACCATAGTTATGGGTACCATAATGGGCAATAACTGCTTTCAAATTATAAAGTAATGCTGGGTTTTGTGGTACAGTTGGAACATCATCATCAGTTGTTGGAGTTGTAGATGGCGAAGCTGGCCCAGCAGAATGGGTCAGATTATTATCATCTAATTCCATTTCGACTTCTTCACTATCTGAGGTATCTAATTTCTGTTCATCATTATTCAAAGGTAACAACCCTTCATCTTGTTTTCTGAATGGTTTTCTAGCATCTATGTTAATATCTTGGGGTTCAACTACATATGGAGTTAAATCTAACTTGGCAGGGAAGGACACATTAGCCGGGTTTTTAACGATCGAGTAGGTATTTGGATCAAAAACCGATCTGTTTATATGGATCGATAACAATGGAGGTGGTCTACTCAAATAAATTTGTTTTGATTTTTTTGATTTTTTAATCATAGATTTGTTAGATATTCTTTCAAATACTTCATCATCAATATGATTCTTTTCCAATTCCTGTTCAATGAGCTCAACTCTAGTATTATACTGGGTGATGATCTTCTCATGAGTTGGATCCGTGATTTTTATCTTTTCCAACAAAAAGTCTCTAGTTTGAATTAATCCACAACGATTACAATTAACATCTTCAATGATTTCCGGGGTGATCCAGTTATTTAATAATCCATTGATACTGAAATTAGAATAATAAGATTGATTTGAAGGGAGATTCAAACTTAAACCCGAGATGACGGAATATCTAATCCCACCACCTTCACCACAACTCAAGCAACCAATACGTTCGGTGGAAACTCCATCCACGGGTGTGACTAAATTCAAGGGCATACTTCTCTTGTCGGTATCGGCAATATTAGGATCAACTTGGTAAGCGGGGACATACACATTACCTAATTTCCCCAAATTGGTAGTCCCAGTAGTGATGTTTGAGATTTGACTTACGTCAATGAATTTCAAGGGCTTCTCAGGATCTTCAGGTTCCGGGGTAGAAACTGTCGAGCTGGATAATTTTTTATACTCTTTTTCTAGTATCGACATGATTAATTGATAAAATTCTTGCGCATCTTCTTGGTCGTAACCAGTAAAGAAATTTTGTTTAGGACCATTGGGAATTTTGTTTAGCAAAGGTTTAGTTGAGAATTCTTTACCCTGAGATCCGTAGGATCCATTAACATTATCGAGTAATGTTTTTAACGCAATAGTAAATTTCAACGGAGAAAGTTCCAAACCTGGTTCTATGTAACTATCCATGAACTGCATCAACTGATGGGAACTTGCCAACGACTGGATGACTGAATTCATGAAACAGGTATTCCCATCATTGGAAATACCTCCCACTTCACCCCCATTTTTAAGAGCAAACTTTTGCAACTGGGAGTTTCTATTGCTGTATAATCTTGATTTTGATGAATATTTATTCATACTAGCACACACCTTATTGAATAATTGGGGTAAATTAATTTTGTCAGTTAGGAATAAATAAGATATTACGAATAATATGGATGTAGCCGAGATAACTGTTTGAGACGATATTGATTTTTGTGACTGCCAAAAGCTTTTAGTGAATAAGAAGGATAAGCCTGTCAACTCGATAAATTGTAAAATGTATGATATGATAATTATAAATATTGAAAATAAAACACTGTAGTAGAATATTCTATTCAATGACATATAACAATGAATAAAAGAACAGCTAAATTTGAGTGCTGTCTAGTAGATATTCCTGTTTATTCTAGATATCGTATTACCTGGCTCTAAAATTATCAGTATAAAATTTTGTTTAAGGTTTTGGTGATGGTTTTTTTCCACCAGTTTGAAGATTGTTAACAAAATTTTAATTTTTTACAATTCAACAAAACAGGAGATAAAAGTAGCAGAAGAGCAAGCATAATGATAGTTTAAACATATATACTCTTTATTATTTACGAATTGACCATATTTTATTGAAAATTTTGAAAATTTATCTTTAGTAAATTGTATCAGAATAGAATATACTGTGTAGAGAGTGGAAGACGACAAATATCAAGAAACTAGAATTGATTCACAAATAATGATTTTAGAGAGATATCTTTCTAAGCTACCTCGATGTAAAATCTTGTTTCTTAAATTTTTGCCTATCATCTACCCTGCATTCTTCACTATAATATATTCCCTACCATCATAAATATATTTTGTAAGAAGTAATCATATTTTATTTGGGTACATATTTATACAAGCATATACTTACAAATATTTGACACAACCGGGGAGCTTCACCAGTTTTCATATTGTCAATTTTAAACCTACTTACTATGTTATGATAATGCTATTCTACTTTGCGAGAATGATTGGTTCAAACGTACCTTCGAATGTGTTGTTTATAAATACATATATTTATAAATACATACTTTCTCATCACATTCTTGTGACATTTATATTTTTATCCACATTCTAATGTGGCTACTGTCTATACATTTGAGGAACTCTAAAGTTTTGAAATTGACCTACTGGAGGTCTGTCTTTACCCCAACCACACTTCAAGGGTCTACCATTAATATTGAATCCAGCCAATTGAACAATTGCCAATGCAGCCCTTTCATGACTGTCATATTTAACAAACGCACATCCTCTTTCTGGGTGGAATTTGAAATTGACAATAAACCCGAAATTTTGCAACAATGGAATCAAATCGGACTGTTGGGTGAAATGGGCGATATTACCAAGATACACTGTCGTTTGCCAGTTTGGAGTCTGGCGAATGACAATATCGTACAGCTGGGGTGACATCACGGGAATGTTATTAGAATTATTTTGCAATTGAGGTGGACCCTGTTGCTGTTGCTGTTGTTGTAACATATTATTTTGATTGTTTTGCATATCGGGAGAAAACACATACTGTTGTTTCTGATTATTCATTCTTGGGTTCATCATTCTTCCGCCGCGACGATTTTGTTGGTTTTGTTGATTTTGCGCTTGATTCATATTTGGCATCATGCCGTTATTCATTTGTCTGTGACTGGCCCAGTTACATCTGATGGCTCTTCCACTGATCCATTCCCCATTCATGGTTTGTAAAGCTAATTCTGCATCTTGTTGGCTAGCAAACGTGACAAATCCGTACCCTCTAGATCTTGAAGTCTGCATGTCCCACATGACATGGGCTTGTTTTAACGATTGGAATTTATCGAAAGCATTATACAAAGTTTCATCATCGACTTCTGGGGATAAATCACCCACGAAAATGTTATAAATCAATTCGTTGGGATTTTGAGTGGAATTAATAGTAGACGACTGGTAGGCCCAGTTAATCTTGATTTCACTATTATTAATGACTCTTCCGTTTAAATTGGCCATGGCAATTTCCGCATGCTGAGTATTTTCAAATTCAATAAACGCATAATTGAACCCTTGACGGTTTTTATCATTTAATAATTTGATAGTGACTATAGGACCCGCGGTCAGGAACAATTCCTTTATTATATCTTCATTGACATTCTTGGGCAAAGCCCCGACATAAAGAATACGATTCGAGACTTCTCTGCCTCCATTAACGGCCGAAGCCGGATTCACCGGTATAGGTGATTGTATCTGTCCATTTTGATCTCCAACCAGTTGTTGGACTTGTTCTGACTGTTGTTGTACATTTTCTGGCTGCTCTTGCAGCTTCTGTAAAACTTCAGTGCCAACTGCATTGGCAGTAGGAGATTGAGTCGACTCAGTCGACACAGTCTCGTCTTTAATAATTGAATCTGACATAAAAAAAAGAATTTCTAATTAAAATAATATATAAAAGTTAAACAAAAAAAAAGACTCTTTCTTACCAACACATGAAACTATCTTAGTATCTCTGTAGTTAGACCAATTGATCAATAGTAAATAAAATAATCAATTAATTAATCAATATAAATTGTCGAACTTTCAAAAAATGTTGAGTGCGGTGAAAAATTACCAAATCAAAAGGACAATTTTTAAGGAAAGTTTTAAAAAGGAATTAAATAGAATAATTACAGAGAGAAGGGTATTAGAAAGGAAAGTATAAGTTAATAGAAATTATATAGAATATATCTATTTCTTTTCCGAGTAGAATAGGATAACTATTTGTTTATTTTTTCACAAAACACCTAAACGCTTATCTTTAGATCTAAAGTGGAGAAAAAGAGACAATAATCTGCTTTTTCATTTAATACCTCTTATACAATCTAATCCTATATGTAAACTACTTTATAGAGGTATTCCCCATAAATCCGATTTCTCGGTGGTTAAGTCCGATATTTGATCTTTTCCGATAAGTATTCCAATTTTAACTGGGGTTAGCAGTTGTGGTTGAATAAATTATTTTTTAAAACTAAAACTAAACTCCATGTAAACTAAGATTGAAAAGTGTAATATAATTTTACAATTGGAAACTATAATGATTTTTTATTTAGATTGTAATTCATATTATAGAGTCTACTATTAACTAACTACCACTCCCCATTGTACATACCAATTGCACGTGCATTAGTAATAATATTTGTCTATTGTTGTTTGTGTTAATTTTAATCTCAATCACTTGCCTATTTTGTCTTTTTGCAGGATAACGTGATTTTGAGATGAGTTTTATTCTTGGTAATGAAGGGTATAGTGTTGACTATTAATGATGCTAGGGTCATTAAACAGGTTAAAACGTATTTAGAACAACATGGTTGGTTAACTAAGAAGAAAATTGAAAAAATTGGTAATTCGTTTTACATTTATACTACGTTGACTGAGTTGGATGGGTATTTAAACCAGTTTCCCCATGACTATTATGATTATGAAGATGATTTGGACTTTGAAGGGAGGATTAAACAATATCTCATTCACCATAATTTGTACCACGATTCAATAGTTATTCCCAAGAAATATTCCATATACCCGCCATTGCTCCTCTTCTCCACTTGGTTCAATTGCCCTGTAGATGATGAATTATGTAAATTCATTTTGAACCAGGTTTCTTCTGATTTAACCCATATCGCTGTCAATCAGCCCATTATTCAAGAAGACATTATGCGTCGACCTTTTAATATTACCCCGTTATATGGAGACTTTGGCCCCGAACCAACAGACCAAGTTTGGGATTCTCCGACTGATGAGGATTTTGCTTCCGCATTCTGGTGCCTGGTGGTGCAAAATGGCATCTACCAAACTTGGAGTCCCAAATTCACCATGTTCTCTCGAGGGAATATCAAGGAAAAAAATCGGGTCTTGAATACGTTTAAGAATGTTGACAAGAATGTTGTTTTTGATTTATACTGTGGCATTGGCTACTTTTCATTATCGTACTTAAAAGCAGGTGCTGCTGAATTATTTGCATGGGAACTAAACCCTTGGTCCATCAAAGGGTTCACAGAAGGGTTGAAAAAGAATAACTTTAATAATTTCAAAGTGTTCTACCCCCATGATGAATTTAATTATCAGATTTATCAAAATTTGAAAGAATCTGGTATCACCATTTTCATATTTCAAGAAAATAATAACGAGGCTTCCTCCAGATTAGCGACATTCCCACAAAATAGTCTACCCATTTCCCACATAAACCTAGGTCTCCTACCCAGCTCACAACCGTCGTGGAAATTATCCCAAGATATCTTATCTTCATACACCAGTTTCCCCCAACCAATTATTCATATCCATGAAAATGTCCATATAAATCAATTCGAGGAATTTCAAAATTTAATCACCTCCAAGTTCAATCACGGCCAGATTTTACATTTGGAGAAAGTGAAAACTTTCGCCCCAGATGTATGGCATATTGTAGTTGATCTACAAGTAAGTAAATAGTCATGTATATTTATAGAACAGCATGTAAATTAATTATCTAATACTTCAATCTCAGTAAATTAGAAGTAAATAATTCTGCTCCCGATTCTTGTCATCTTGTTAATCTACAAGTAAATAGATCGAGCATGTATATTAATTAATTAACACTTCTTTAATCTCGGAACTTCCTGTAAGTAATCGTTTGCAATATCGTGTCAATTTGAATAAAATATAGGTGATATATAGCACCGATAATATAAGGACAACCGGGATTACCATTTCGATATGAACGTATATAAACATGCCAAACCATATAGCAATGCCAACGAAGTCAGCAATCATAATCTTGGTAGAAATATTGTGGTTATTTGTGTTGCAGAAGTTGGCAAAATTTCGCAGCCTAAATAATTGCTTCACCTGGATGTGTAATCTTGTAACAGTGGCAATTTAATACTACTAGGCATATCCTACGCTCAAATACAATGTCAATGACAATTATATAGATATTAATGTTACAATGCCGAAATTTTTCAAATTGGGTCAGAGGTATCAACCACGGAATATTTTCATATTTTCAAAGTCACCGTTACTGTTGTTTACAATTACCATCAGAATTATACCTTTACCAAGATCGGCTGAAATAACAGGTTTATTATGGTTCCAGTGGGCCGAGTTATTCAAGTCGAAAAGAGGTGCCAATTGTTACACCTTTCATTCCTGCTGTGATTCACCAGGACAAATCTCCCACATTCATCAATCAAATAATCGAGTCTTGGTTATCAAAATCACATAGGCGAACTCGACAACGTTGTGCTCCATTATCGAGAAACTAATGCGGTTACTTTGAAAGTTGATAACAATGTTATATAGTGGGGGTATCAAATCTAAATAAAGCCAATGATTCATCTAAAATTCGAACAAGATTATTGAATAGGAGTATGCATCGAAGTCTATAACAATAGATGGGGTCAACGTGCTTATTTTCGATACCAAGAAAAGTAGCTGTAATTTTAAGTTTAATAATTTTTATATAAAATATAATGGACATGTTTTTTGCATGATTATTATGCTGATATGCACCACTTCTAGAAATGGGCAATAACATCTTTGATACTGGGAATGAATACTAAGAATTAGCTTATCAATTAATAGTCACATCAAGGTAACGGCGAGTATCAATTGTTAAAACCATTTATTCGGAATACTCTATAGGTTCACAAATCCCGTATCCGAGTCTGCTACTTTCGATGTACATCAATTTAGGTTTGCGCTCTGCAATTCAACTGCAAGTGCATTTAATTGCGACTACATTTATATTAGTACCTACTTTTAATATTAATATACTCTTGTTTAGATCTATGAAGAACTTATCTAACTCAATTGAATATATACTACTTGTTGCCCAACAAAGGTATAGAAAGTTAATTTAAGGTCTTATTAAAAATTAAAGTATACGAGGTTTTGAGAATATTATTAAACTTATAAATAATAATCCATTTAAAGTAATGGCTTCTAAAACATTACCTCATTTATTATTTAAACATCATTTATTTTCAATGTTGGAAATTACCAACTTTTACTTCCTGGACGTGTAAAATCTCTCCACTTTTGGAAAACTATCTTGATAAATATTAGTTTACAGGACGTGTATCATGGCTAGTACAGATCAACCCAAGTCGCCATTTCGTCACCCGTGGTGGTGTGCTTTCTCTGATGGGGCACCTAAACCGAGAACCGCTGATGAATGGACAGTTATAGATATTGTCAATATGATTAAAGATAAACCCGATTGGGTGCTGAAATTTAAAGATGACACTATTGTCAATAAATGGAAAAGTGAAATTAGAGAACAATTGGTTGCAACGTCTACCACACCTGACAACTTAATTGATTTAGTTATCAAGGAGTTACAATGGACAATCAAAACTCAAGAGGAAATTTCTCCATATAAAATATCTATCGACGATAGAATTATTTATAGTGATGATTCTGTAGACGAGAAATTAAAATTAAAATTCATCCAACAAATTGATGAATTGAAGGCATCTTTTGAGGAATTGGATTATCATCCTGGATCAGATAAACAAGTCATTGATTTAGTTCACCCTTCATTGTACCCATTGCAGTATGGAGTAACGCCAATTGTCACCCCCAATGGAATTGAAATATGCAAATATGATGCCGACGTAGTTGATGTAAAGAAAGTTTCTGATTTTGGGTTATCACAAAAGTATCAATGGTTACCTAGTATTTTCCAATATAATTCCGACGACAAGAAATTTGAAATTAAATCGTATATTAACAATTTGCACCCAACCAAATATGAACCACTTTATCAATCGATCGAGTCGGTATTCAACCTGGTATTACCCGGGTTGAATTATGTATTATCGAGATTTGCCTCGAAAGAATACATCAGAATCTCCTGGGACGATTACGACACTTATACCCAGGAATATCATGACTTGGAGTCGAAAATTTGGGAAAATGACGACGATGACAGCGACGATAAATGGGATGAACTTCAAGAGATTAAATTAAAATACTTGAAACCACCAACAATTCAAAGCGATAAACCAGAAAACGACGTATCTATCGATTTGAAATCGTTTGATAAAATCAAAGTAATCACCAAATTAGCAGATATCGAATTGACTCCCGAGAATCCCATCTACAATGGTGGTTCATGGCATGTAGAAGGAACTATCAACGAAGATATTGTCGCCACCATCATTTACTATTATGATACTGACAATATCACCGAATCGTCATTATCATTTAGAGTTGGTTTTGATGATCCACCTTATGAACAAGGGGATACAGTATTTTGTGAGCAAATATACGGAATGAAAGACGAACAACAAATGACTAGAGATATAGGAACTTTGAAGACTATTAAAGACAGAGTCATCATCTTCCCCAATGCTTGCCAGCATCACGTTGACCCATTCCGCTTAGAGGACAAGACAAAACCGGGCCATAGAAGAATTTTAGCATTCTTCATTGTTGATCCCTACAATAAAGCAGTAGTAGCGACCGATGATGTTCCAATTCAGCAGGAAGAATGGTGGAATGATGGTACAAATATTTTACCCCAAGAGGTGATGGATAAGATTAAAGCGTTAAACCCCAATTTACCCCAAAGTTTGGAACAAACTAAAGAAGTTAGAAAGGAGTTAATGGAGGAAAGATCTGCTAAGGATGATGACGATCCCTATGAGCATCCATATAAAAGAGAATTTTCGCTTTGTGAACATTAAAAGTTAAATAAAAGTTAAATAAACTGTATTAGAATCTAAAGTAATATACATTAACCATAAAATAGACAAATAATGTCAATTGGAATTACTTTTTATTGAATTACCACAAAGGTCAAATTGATAGAGGAATCATTATCAAAAAGGTTGGCGGGTTGTAATGTGTTTCATGGCAAAGTAATTTCGAAGCCAAAAAGAAAGTCAACAAAGTTTACCCATTAATTATAGTCAATATGATTTCCAAATACATATGATTACAGATGTATCTTTTTAAGTTACACCAAAGTATGAACACCTGGATGATTAGGTCAAGCATGATCCCGGTATCTTAGACACCGGGGAAGTAATATCTTGGATACTGATCGAGGTAGCTTTAGGAGCTAGTATTGGAACTCATTTTATGGGAACTTCAGCTAGTAGAATATTGGCTTGTCATTGAAGTACCTGGCATCAGAACAAGGTAATTTATCCCACTTCAGGAAAAATCTGCTCAAGAGTCTGTACACAGCTCATAGATTAAGATTAAGCAAAGGGAAAATATCCACATCTTATAGGTTCGTAGTTAATTGAATTAAAGTCAATATATATTACTTACTATACCATAATACCATTCAATTGTGAAAGAACGTAGCATTTTGGTGGCTCCAGTATGATAATATAAAATATAATTTTCGCTTAAGCACACTTCAGAAAATATTCTCTTAAGTTGTAGCCAGTTAAGAAAAATCCCTATACTTTTTCTTTATCAAGAACAATTTCATTTTCAACCACCAAACCATCAATCGTTCCTTCATCCAAATTAGATTTAGGTCCTGAAAATACTTTATAGCCATAAACATAATAGTAAGTTAACGATAATATCCAAACTCCAGGATTTATCACACAGGTATAATTCATCGACGTTGCATCGGGACCACTTGAGTCGGGGAATGCTGATAATACCAATAAGTACGCAACCCAAGTACATGCAGCAATATTAATTGCTGTAACAGTTTTCTTTCCCCAATAAAATGGGCCAGGAACAAATCTTTTCCTACCAGTTGGTAATAATACCATAAGGACAGGGGTTGCCCAAGAAATAGAATTAGACATAACACCTAAAGAAAATAAAGCATTTGATCCAGCTGATCCAATCAATACTAACAATCCAATTATAATGCACAATGTTCCAACAAAAATAGTAGCTCTAATGGGTACTGCCACTTTGGGATTGACATATTTGACAAAATTGTAAACTACTGGTAATCCATCATCACGAGCAAACGCCCAAGTTTGTCTAGAAGCAGCGACCAAAATGGAGCATGCCATAAGATATTGACCAACTGCAATTAAAGACATGAACGCGACACACCATTGCTTTCCTAAAGCATCATAGATTATTTGTGCAACAGCAGAACCAGTAGAAGATGAAAGGACTGCTGCTACATCTCCATCCTTTATGCAAAATGCAGCCACAATAACTATGAAGAAACCTAATACCCAACATACAACAATGGATCCAATAATTCCAAAAGGAATTGTTTTTTGAGCATCCTTCGCTTCCTCTGAGCAATGAATGACCGAATCAAAGGCTCCAATTGTCCAAATAGCCGGCATCCAACTCAACATAAATGACCAACCAGAGGGCCAAAGTCTGGAGTTTTCAAAATTCTTAAACACAAATTGAGCTGAATTGAAAGTAAATGAATCTTGATAATGGACTCCAACTGGTACCGCTATATAAAATAATGCCACAAGAAAACAGTTGAAATATATAGAAATTGACTGTAATGTTGCTGTGTTTTTGGTAGTCAAACAACAAACAATTACATTTGAAACAATACTGGCGACGAATATTCCGTACGATCTAGCAGTTGTAATTTCAAAATTACCGTCGGAAGAAATGACCACTGCTGATAATATCTCAGTAGCCAATCCATAGGAAATTGAACATAGTCCGCCACATAACCCCATGGTATTTGCAATTGCGACTACAAATGAAAATGGAACTCGGATTGAATCTGGGGCATAATAATTAGTCCAATAATATAATCCTCCAGAAGTTGGGATTGCTGAGCCAAGAAAAGTCATTGATAATCCAATCAATAAGATAAATGGTCCAGCACAAAACCATCCCCAAACTAAACCTGCTGGACCTGCTTCTAATCCAGAATTCATTGTACTAGTAATAGAAGGAAGTAATCCCATGATAGAAAAGGCTATACCAAACACCTGAAGAGTTGAATAATGACGTCTTAACTCTTGTTTATAACCAATATCAGCTAATAATGCTTCATCATTATGAAAGTGAGCAATATCAATTGATCTTCTTTCGGTGTGATTTGATCTCTTCGAAATATGAGAAGTTAAAGGATTCATAGTAGGAAGGGTGGATACAATTCATTCTTCCACAATCCATCATCCTTTAAATATATATTTCAAATTCGATATGCCATTGTGATTATCACAAGAAATTTTTGATGGGGAAGTTGCATAATCTGAACACTGTAACAATAAAAATTTGATAACCGACTATTCAATCCTAATCTTCTATAACGGGTAGGATGATACGACGTGGCTTTTGATTGGTAGATTAAACGCCTTGAAACAAAATATCAATTTATTTGGGTAGAAATGTGTTAATTTTGAACAATTGATTAACTTTACTACACTCGTTATCGAACCCCAAGTGGCGATTTGTTATCTAGTATCTAGGTACTCTATGTTATCCGATAACAAATCACAAAAAGGTTTAAGCCACTGCCACAAAAGTCTAGATCATGAACTACGAAAGGCAAATTGGTTTTGTACTTGAAAGGCCATGTTCACCAATAACTGAAGACAACAATCAATTTATACTTTGATAATTAAACAGTGAGATAAATATGTTAGAGTTCTTGATAAGTTAATTCACGGGTTGGGAGTGGCATTTCTATTGTTGAAGTGATACGACATACCTGAACCAAAATGGAATCGCAAATTACAGAAAGTGACATTAGTATTATATATATTGGTGGGGACTTTTAGGCAAACTGACTAATATAGTTAGTACCTCTTTGTCAACCAATAGTGCCTATGTAATTAAGACTTATATTGTTTTGAATTTAACATTTTCAAATTTTGAGAATTATCGCAAAATAAAGCGGCCCGGTCGCCAAGAATTAAACAAAAGACCCTACTTTTGGAGATAGGAAACATAGAGTGGAGGAGAGATGTAATAACTGTTCAGTGAAATAACATTTGTAACTCAATTTGATAGAGAAGAGGACTCCACTTGCAACCCCAAGTGCAAAAAAGAATGAAAACAACGTTAAGGGATCATTACGTAACCAGAAACCACTTTACAACGGTTGAAATTGATACAAGCGAAACTAACCTCTAAGCTATTAGAGGAAAATTTACCACTACTGGCAACACTTCGCCAGTAGTGCCAATCTCTACCAGTAATTCCAGGGCACAAATATTTAAATCAAACTGCTAGTTCTAACATAACCAAAATATAAAATTAACATAAATGTGTTTTTGAATTTCCATCTCTAGAATGGTTTTAATGGATGAAACCTAAAACATTCAGCATCACATCTAAAATACATGAATAGACAAACTACAAACGACAATAACTGGATTATGATGAATATTGAAAATATCGCTAATAATAATCCATAGTCTTGCATTTGGAGAAGTCACATCAAAATAGACATCTAGAATCAATGATAAATATATGGTCATGTCCTTCTTGGGGAATCTAACCAGAAAACATTTTAATCTAATTGAATGAGTTGACTTCGCCCCATAATAACTTCAAACCCAGCCTGAACCAGGTACCACTGGAGAAAATACGAAGTGGGCCACAGATATGAATAATCAATAGACGAATTTTACCAGAAATTAAAATATTATCCCATTACCAGCAAAATAATTTGATATTATCGATACAATCATCAAATGTGACAATTCCATCTCCAGCACAGCCGCGTAAAAAAAAAAAAGAAAGCCATACATGAGATATGCTCAATAACCGTTGAGTAGGTGTTTAGAAAACTTGATGTAATCATCAAACGCCAAGACCATTCATGTTAACATATCGTAAATACATCATCACCTGGGAAGTTTCGGCAATTTCTGACAATTTCCTACAATGCGTATGCATTGTGGAAGACAATATACAATTGGGGCAGAGTAAGTTTATAAAAGTATGACTAAATGAGACAAGTCGGCTAGAACCCAATAGTTAAATGTCCGTTTCAGCAGATACTAACCAGTAAGTGATTGTAATATAATAATAATAATAATAATCATCCCGATATCGGCACGAGGTATGGAACGAATAAACATCAATGGGTAAAGAAAAGTAAAGAAAAAGAAGTAGGATGGAATTGAAGAAAGAAATAGAAGAAGAGAGTAGTTAGAGAAAATAGAAATTGAAATGTTTAGTTTAGAGTATACTTTTTATGTAAAATTAATTTTAGTCTAGTGTAGTGTTGATTTGATATACTGGTTGTTAAAAGTCTCTATAAGTTTCATTATAATCAGAAAATAAAATAAAATAAAATATAAAATTATTTTCTAGAAATTTACACGACTTTCAAATATTACACAAAGACAACAAGAGTAATTTTAAAAATTATAACCTTAAGAAGTTAAGATTGTAAATAGTTTAGGTATAGTATAGCTGGTAATTCTACAATATGTCTAACAATCACATAAAGACAGAAGATGATCAGTATTTCAACAATATATTACAATCTCCAGATTTAACCAATATCAATAATATTCCTACATTTGATTTTAATCAAGCAAACACAACCAATTATCAAGAAACTAATGAATATAATCAATATCAAGATTTATCTCAATATAATTCAGATTTCACTGGTGATATAAATTCCCAATTAAAACTGGACTTGTCTCCCTATTCCGATAACCAATTAAATCACCATTCCAACGATTCGACCCCATCAATTCATCACAATATCATTCATTTCAGTCAGGCCGACAATTCCAATTTGATTAATACCAAGAATAATTTGGCTTTAAATACTAATTTCAATACCTATTCCCCGGAATATTTATCTCCGACAATGAATAATAATAATAATTCTAATAGTCATTTAAGAAGTCCCTCGATTTATTCGAGTAATTCAGTTTATTCGGGATCATCTCAGCCTAATTCTCCGGCTTTCGATGTCTTGTCGCAGGTTTCAGCAACACAAAATCCTCCTACGGAGTTGAATAATGATTTTAATTACGAAATTGGTTTAGGCGGGTCGGTTAGTTCTAGTAATCTAGTGAATATGAATAGGAATCACAATGAGAATGAATTTTCAAATCACAACCACCCAATACTATCCCAACCGCCATTATTCAATTTCGAAGATTTCGATAATCAACAAAAATTGCTGTCGCAATTGACGGAAAATAATTTATTGAATTATAACCACCAGTTCGGAGATGATATGGTTGTACCACCACAACAAGCGCCCGAGATTATTGCTGCTAAAACCCCGAGTTTATTCTCCAACTCATCGGCAAATTCCTCCAACCATTCGAGGAGTTCTTCGTATCACAACTTGGCAGATGCAAATCAAAATTTGAATGTCGACTCAAAATACCAACCACACACTCCAGAAGGCGACGAATTGCTAAACCCCAATGAATTGCAATCAATGAGACGGGGACGGAAAAACTCCCATTCTCAGAAATCACATTCGAGAAACTCATCCATAAGTCGAGCCTCACGCTCTCCTAGCAGATCCAAAGACGATTCCGATGATTCTAATGTCCATTCTCGAGAGAAAATGTTGGAGTTGGCGTCGCCCAATATGTCGTCTAAGCGCACCCAGAAACACCCCAGTGTATACGCCTGTCACTTGTGTGACAAACGGTTCACCAGACCCTACAATCTAAAATCGCATTTGCGAACCCACACCGACGAAAGACCGTTTATTTGTAACATTTGTGGCAAAGCCTTCGCCAGACAACACGATCGAAAACGTCATGAAGATCTACACACGGGAGAAAAGAAGTTCCAATGTAAAGGTCTATTGAAAAATGGATCCATGTATGGCTGTGGCCGGAAATTCGCTCGTGCCGATGCCTTGAGAAGACATTTCCAAACCGAAGCCGGTAAAGAATGTATCCGATTGTTGATTGAAGAAGAAGAACAAGAAAAACTTAGCAACCCAAATTTTGAAGGTAAACAGTCGCAGGACTATCTAAGTCCAAACTCTTATGATGTCCCCCAGGTGGCCATTTCACCGCCAGAGTAAAAATAAAAAATACTAGTTAGTATTTTTTTTCTTTCGAATAATACCGAAAGAAAATGTCTATATATGAAATCTCCCCGGTTTTGGTTATATAATTCTATGTATTACGATGTATTATCCCCAGTTTTAAGAATTTGTAGAATTTTCATTAATTTTTTTTTAGCTAGTCTGAAGTTTAACTGCGATTGCGATTTGCTAGAAGGTAGGAAATTAGGTGATAAAAACTATAAACACAAGATGTCATTGGATCGAGACGATGACTTGATGGATAAATTGGCGTCTCCGTCACATTACTCCAATACTAATAAATCCAAGATTGAAAAAGAGTACGATGAGTTGCTAGCTGAGAAACAAAATCTACTAATGAAACAAAATCAACAGTATTTGGAAGATTTATTTAAACAAAACAGTACCAAACCAATCAATATTAGAAATGTTCAAATCACTAATGCTCAGGATTTCCGTGATGGGTTCTTAGAGAGTCAATTTGCTCCTTTGATCAAAGATACCAGACCTATAACTCTTGAAAAATTATTGGCCAGCACGGAAACAATCTCGAAATCATTTATTAAGTTGAATTTGGTCGAGAATTTATTAGTATCATATCAACCAATTCAAAACTACGGATGGAATAAATCAAATACCACTACTTTAGTGCCAATTTTCAATATTATCCCAATCAAGAAATTCTACGCTAAAACCGGTACCAATATTGGTAATGGTGAAGGTGATGGTTATATCCAGTTTCAATTTAAAAATCTTTTTGGTGGAGGTGAAAACTTAATCTTTGATGCCATTTCAGGAACAAAAACTAGTTCGAGTTATCTTGTAAATTATAATCAACCTATTTTGAATAATGCCGATTATATTGTTGAAAACTCGGCTTTTGTCAATACCAGAAAATTTGATTGGATCAACAGTGAGGTCCATCAAAAAGGGTTGACCACTAGATTTTATACCCAATTCGATAAAACCAAAACCAATATCAACCATGAATTGATTTTCGAGAATTGCTGGAAAATCTTAAACAACAAGTCGTCTAAAGCCCAGGATGTCATATATCAAGCGGGTTCGAGCTTCAAATCTAGTGTTATTTATAATTGGACTTATGACTCTCGTAATAATCAACATTTACCCACTTCCGGGAAGTTTTTACGATTAGGTTTGGAATATAATGGATTAAACAAGTTGATCAAAACGCCGTTTATTAAATCTATAGTGGAATCTCAATTTACAGTACCAGTTAAGAATAACCAGTTGATTTTTTCCAATAAAGCCGGGATCTTGTTCCCTTTGAACGGGGCCAGTCACATTCTAGACAGATTTTTCATAGGGGGTCCAAATGACGTTAGATCTTTTACATTGAATGGGTTAGGCCCCAAGAATTACAATTCATCAATTGGAGGTGATGTTTTCTTGAACGGTGGTGTCTCATTTATCTCACCAATCCCATACTTGAAAAATAATCTTGAATCGGGATTTAGATTGCATAATTTCGTTAATTTTGGAAAATTAGTTCCAATGAATAACGATTTGTATTCCACGATCAAACAGTTCCAATCGCAGTACTCTGTGAGTGCTGGTTTTGGAATCTTGTTTAACCATCCGATGGCCAGATTCGAGTTGAATTTTATTTTACCGTTAAGTATCCACGAACGAGATTATGTTCGCAAAGGGTTGCAGTATGGTATTGGTGCATCATTCTTGTGAAAGAATAATTGCTGTACAAAAGAGGAGAAAGGTACAACAAGGATAACGATCCCATAGTTCATTCAATCTTGTATATATTTCGAGTGGCTGGTTTCTAGCCGTTATTTTCTTTGAATTGTTGAGCTTCTAAACATTGGGCTTGATAAGGAACATTATCTTTATTCTTAAATGAATCTTGGCATTCAAACAGTTGAACAAACACATTTGTTCAATCAATAGTAAACGTTAATTTATATTAATTTGTGTACATAAATGTATATATAAGGAATTTTTTTAATAAATAATTGTACTATGATCAATTTTGACAATATAGCATCAGCTTACTGTTGTTGTTTTTGCATGTTAATTTTTATTAGTTTATGTAAATATATATACATAGATATATGGATAGTTTTGTTTTTAATAAATAATGTGTAATAATAAATGAATGGCGAATCTAGTGGCGTCAAATATGGGTATACATTCTCACCTCTGGAAACATAAATATAATTATTTGACGATATCTAAAGGGATTGGAGTATTCTCTGGTTATTCAATGTAATACAGATCGCGTCTCAATAGATGAACACACAATTATGCTTGTAGTATTCAAATAAAATAGTATTCTAACCGAAGGTATACAAATAAATTAGTATTCAAAGCTTCGGTTCGAATACTAATTCTATTTCTGCTTATTAATCCAGGTATCATGGCACTCAATAACCTTTGGAATCATGACACTTTCAATCTCCACCTCTTCGTCGATCTGGGAGTCATCCAATCTAATCCAGTCATCGTCCTGGTCTGGATATACAAACACCACTTCCTTCTTCCTCGTTTGAAGCAAATTACCTATAACCAATTGATGGTGGTATTTCTCCAATGCGGTATTAGCTTTTTTAATCAAAATTGACGAGTCAGTTTCCAATTTAAAAGAGACAATCATAGCAGTAGGGGCCCATTTCTCGACCAATCGAGAGAGGAATTTAGGAACTTGTTCTAATTGAACCACTAGCTTCCCGTCAGTCTGGTCATTGGACTGAATTTTATGTGTAGGGAGTCTAGAATGGGGTAAATAAAAATCACTTACAGCAGCCGCTAAGTAAAAGAGAGCATTGGCTCTTGCTTCTTGTAAACCTTCAGCAACTGTTTTCAAAGTCCAGAGGTACTGGTTGACAGTGGTGAAGGGAAGCAAAAGTAGGGAGTTAGAGTCTCTAGCTTGCTGATACTTTTTGAGAACAGGCAACATTTCGGCTGAATAAGTCGGATTTATTTGAACTTTATCATTTTCAATAGTCATGTAATCTAAGAAACAATTAGTAGTGTGAGAGTAATGTCTAGAATAGGGAAGTAAACTAAACTCACGATGTAAGAACACCACAGCATAGTTATTTTCCAAGAAATATTCAGCCGAAGTAGCACCTCTAGTACCAGCCGAGAAATTATCAATGAACCTGACAGTATTATTTTCCAAAGGAACAGTAGTACCACCGGAAGTGACCAAGACCACTCTTTTACCACTCTGCAACTTCACAAACTCCTCTACTTGTCGTTTAAAATCGGGAAGATAAGATGGAGGAGGATGGGATTTAATATATTCTTCTTCATCAGTAGGTTGAGCAGGAGGTATATCGGGATGAGTCCTATCAATGGCAGTAGCAGCATCTGGATTAGAAGTGTGGTATGCCTTAGAATGGACTGGATGTGGTGGTGGATGCATTGTGTAATATGACTAATAGTCGTCTTCTTGTGGGGTTTGAACTTCTCAAGTGAAAAATGCTGCAATTTCTCCATCAATTGAAAAAGTCGTTTAGTTAAACGAGATAAAGAGATAACACAAGGTTAAACAGAGATTAGATAACAGGATGATATTATATACTAATTGATATCTATTTAGTTAATCCCTTTACCTTCCCTAAATATAAACGTAGTTAGTATTATTGATATCACTCTTGATACTCTCAGTCGTATGCATGGCAATGTCAACAACAAAGTTCACTTAAATTGTAATATTGTAATTGTCATTCTGTAGTCTAGTTAAAATCTATTATAATATATAACACACCATTGACTAATCTACAGCAATATAGTTTAGCAGTATAAATGTCAATCTAGAGAAAAGTAGGGTATATTGTTTCCAAGTGAGATACTGGTGGGTGCTGGTATATAATTTGTATGGTAGAGAAATTGCTAAATAAAAGGATAATTAACTTGGTTATAACTATTGTGTATAAGGTACTAGAGTTAGCTTTTGTTGCTTTTAAAGTATACTACTATTTGTATACTATCAAACTATCAGTTGTAGCTAGTGCGATTGGTTAGTGCGAATAAAATTTGAGGTGGTTGGATACTTTTGAATTAGGATATAGTACTGGGTGGTGCTAGTTTATTAGTATACCTATTTGAAGTAGTTGTTATTGTTAGAATTGTTGTTCCTATTGTTTTATTTTAATTCTAATTTTAATTCTTCTGTTGTTTTTGCTTTCTTCATTTTCTTCCTTAGTTAAACTTTTATGCGACAATTGTCTCAGATCATATAATCTTTACATTTATCATCTTCATTTACATTAATATCATTCCATAACACTTCCCAATGTCTGCTGATTATTGGAATTCTTCTCAACGTCATAAATGGCAATTATCTAGAAATCAATTATTAGAATCTAGAAGAAAAGTTTTACTATTGGAAAGAAAAATGATTGCTAATGGTTTAATTAAAGAGTTGCCCCAGGTTAACTACGATTACAATATGAGAATATACTTACATAATTTATTAATTAAATTAGGTAGAAGATTAAATATTAGACAAGTTGCCCTAGCATCTGCTGAAATATATCTAATTAGATTTCTCACTAGGGTATCCATAAAAGAAATTAATGTTTATTTACTAGTTACTACTTGTGTTTATGTTGCTTGCAAAGTAGAAGAGTGTCCTCAACATATAAGATTAATTCTATCTGAATCAAGAAACCTTTGGCCAGAATATATTCCTCATGATATTACTAAACTTGCCGAATTTGAATTTTACCTAATTGAAGAAATGGATTCTTACCTATTTCTTCATCATCCATATAAATCTTTGATACAATTAAAAGATTATTTGGTAGATAATTTTAATACTTATGGGTTTACCCTAACCAACGATGAGTTGCAGAATGCTTGGAGTTTGATTAATGATAGTTATATCACCGATTTGCATTTGTTTTTACCTCCCCATATCATTGCAGTGGCGGCGATTTATATTACCGTGGTGTTGAAGAAGAATTTGAAGGAGCTCAAGGATGGGGGTGGTGCGTCAGCACCTCCACCAGCCGGAGCTGGTACTGATACTATTGGCAATTCTGATAATATTGGTAATAATGGCAACACCGCCGTTGGTGCTAATGTGGGTGATAACCCTGCCGTTGGCAGCGTCAATAACAGTGCATGCACTGTTAACGCTGCTGCTGCTGATAATATGCACATTGACGACCTCATGTCTCTCGTAAATACAAACTCCCAGGATAAATCACAAAATTCTGAGGAAAACCTAGACCATTTCCATGAACTAGATGAAGAAACGATCAAAATCAACCGGTTTATGAATTTCTTGACCCAGTCACATATTAATCTAGATGAGGTGGTCGAAGCAATGCAGGATATGATTAATTTGTATGTTATTTGGAATAGGTATAATGAAGCGGGGGTAAAGAAGGCATTACAGGTAATGTTGCTTACAAGGTGAAGATGTTGCGACAGTAACATCTTTTAATGCTCAGAGTAATAGCAGATGGTGCGACAGCGCCATCCACAACTGATAATGATAATATGAATATTGGTAATATTAATAATAATAATACTAATAGCACTACCATTGATAATGCCAACAGTGAAATCACTGTTAACTATTCCCTGCTACTACAGATATACACTAGACGACCACATGTCTCTATTTAACACCAATTCGCAGGATAAATCAGAAGATCCCGATTCTAATGAGATTTTGGACCACTTCCACGAGATAGATGAAGAGACTATTAAAATCAACCGATTTATGAACTTCTTGACCTAGTCGCATCTTAATTTGGACGAGGTGGTCGAGACAATGCAGGATATGATTAATTTGTATGTTATTTGGAATAGGTACAATGAAGCGGGGGTAAAGGAAGCGTTACAGGTAATGTTGCTCACAAGGTAGAAAAAGAAGATGTTGCGTATTAAAGATGTTGCTGTCGCAACATCTTTTATTGCTCTGAGCGATAACAATCAGAAGATTGTGCGACTGCTCAGACGATGTTGCGATAGCAACATCTGTTAATACTAAGACATCAATATCAATCGCACGAAGGTCCTCAATTATGGAGTCCAATGAAGATTGATCTAAAATGGGAAACTTTTTCTGGAGTTTCAACACATTCATCTTGAATTGGTTAAAATTACAATACTTGGCGACAGATCCATCTACAACTGATAATGATAATATGAATATTGGTAATATGAATAATAATGCTATTGCTATATTTGGTCGTTGCAATCACAAGAGAAAAGGCTTATTAGTACTTGATGAATAGAGATTAGTGTAGATTCTTTCTCGGGAAAATTTAAATTTACATGTCGTCATTGTCATATCTGGTCGTATCCTATATTATGCACAGGTAATGTTGCTCACAAGATAATTGAAGAAAACTAGAAGTATGAAACATCAATGGTGTATATTTACGACCAGCTCCAGTAAATCGCTTTATTTGGTGGTTTAGCTTGAATTGTTCTATATGGTCGTTGCTAGAAAAATAGCAAAAATGCTTATTATTACTAATTGACGAACCATCATTGGTGTAGATTCTTTCCCGGGAAAATTAAAATTTGCATGTCGCTATTGTCATATCCAGTCGTTGCTAACAAGATAGAAAAGGCTTAACTGTATTTGATGAACTCACCATCTTTTTGACCACTTAGAGTCAGTCGAATTGATCGGTGCTATATATTCCAATGCCATGTGTGATGGCATCCATATTTATGCAAATTTCCAATCGTGATAATACCACCCACATGGTGAATAATACGTTCGCTTCTCCAATACAATGACACTATAAAATCAACAATTGGTCAATTCAAAAATATCTCCGTTTATCGTATTGATAATGATTATCCATATAAAGTTAATACGACATTGTTTCTTTTTTTTGCAACCATTTGTACCGACACGTTTTCCATTGTATTCGGTTGCTTATTGTCAGTCATTTCTTTAACTTAGCATTAACCAATATGAAGAACAGATCTACAATTGCAATCGAATTTACCTCCAATCTACAATTTCAAGTGATGTCAGTGAAAGCCGCATTCCATGTCGTAAACGAAATCAAGTTTACTGCGGCTATGGTTATTTTTAGCGAGTAGTTGTTGGTCCACACGATATCACCGAGAAGAATGGGTCGACAATGCGAACCATAAATAAATAATGAGGATTTTTAACAATGTTCATCCCCATCGACATAACGATATGAAACAGGCTAAATGTTGGCTATGATTTGATTTGAAAGGAGGCAGTTCACTAAGTAGCCGCCGTATATGGCAGATCTGATCACGTGCAGGACAATTGCTGAATTTGGAATAGAATGGAAAAAAAAACTTTTATACGTGTTTGGAATTGATAAAATCCCAACAACAGTGATTTAGTATATAGAAAACAGAAGAAATTGACTTTTTTCAAGGATTAAACAAATTGGTTACACGGAAAATTACCATTAGTTAAAAATAAGCTAAAAAAATACTGAACAAGACAAGTTTGATTACGATTTACGATAATCTCTAATTAATACAACGCTGAAGGATTAATCATGACAGAGAATCGTAAGGAAGTTGATTTGTATGAACAATCATTTTTAGCTAAAGTTGAGCGGAACCAAATACCTATATCACGATTCTTGTTATCAATATTGTATTTGCTGCATTTATTTTACAAACCATTGACAGCAATTACTTCGAAATTTATTCATTTACAATATCCCTATGATATAACTAATCCAAATACTACATATGATATTGGTTTCGAAGATTCCTATTATGTTATAAATTGGATAATCTCGTTAACTTTCATAAGATCATTCTTAATGTCATATGTGCTTTCACCATTTGCTAGTAAAGTCTGCAATATGAAGTCCAAGAAAAGTGTGGTGAGATTTGCTGAACAAGGGTGGTCATTATTTTATTATTCATATTCATTTATCTATGGATTAGTATTATATTACCATTCCCCTTACTATCTCAACAATGATGCATTGTATATTGGGTGGCCTCATACCAAATTATCCCCCAGTTTCAAACGATATTATTTAATTTCCATTGCTTTCTGGATCCAACAAATCTTTGTCTTGAACGTTGAACAACGGAGAAAAGATTATTATCAAATGTTTAGTCACCATATCATCACCTGTGCCTTGATTATTGGTTCATATTATTACTATTTTATGTATATTGGCCATTTGATTTTAATAGTTATGGACTCAGTTGACATTATCTTAGCGGCAGCAAAAATGTTGAAATATGCCGGATACAAAACATTGTGTGATATCTTGTTTATCGTGTTTTTAGTCAGTTGGATCATTGTCAGACACGGTATTTACAATTTAATTCTTTACCATTCTATTAAATACGCCCAAGCATTAGTTCCAGAAGGACAATGTGTCCCAGGTGTTTATTCCAAAAGATGTTGGACCCCAACTATATTCAATACTTTCTTCAGTTTGCTAGGGGGATTACAAATTCTTACTCTCATCTGGATGTATCTTATTTGTAAAGTTGCTTATAAGGTTGTTACCGGGAACGGAGCTGAAGATGTCAGAAGTGATGACGAGGACACTGATATAGAAGACGAGGGGGAAGAAGAAAAGGAAGAAGAAGAAGATAAGGACACAGAAGAAGAAAGTGAGGAAATTGATGACAAGCATAAGAAGTCGGATTAAGCGCGCTAATAGAACCAATCAAGCATCTTCATATTTATATTCGGCTACACCATTAATTGCACTGTACCATAGTCTACGTATAGCATATAAGTATGAATAAATACGCCCTATAGATCATCTTTGTTCTCTTGTAGTTTGTAATTTTTGCAACCATTAAATCAGGTACGCGTTTGTATACAGGAAAGTTATGCGTTTTTGTTTTGATCTCGTTTTACAGCAATGGTAAAGAAGTGTAAAACTAGCAGTAAAACGATTAGAACAGATTGGAATTATAGATTAAGAAGCTAGAACGTTGAAAACTGAGCGCTTGTACCCTTGATGAATAATTCTGACTCGTCCAAAGATTCAAATGTGGGTAATTCACGAGAATCTTCAATAACAGTTGCGGTTAGAGTTCGACCTTTCACTTTGCAAGAGCAAAATTATTTGATCCAGAAGGAAGATAATGTTTTCTTTTTAGGAAATGGGTCATTCAGCAATAACTCCACTAAGCAAGTACGCTCTAATCCTCGAGGGATTCGGAAAATCATTGATGTTGTAGATGAAAAAATGTTGATCTTTGATCCTCCAGAGACAAACCCTTTGGCCCAAATGCAAAGACAAGCGTTTGGGAAAACAGTGTCGAGAATACGAGAACATCGATTTGTTTTTGATCGTTTGTTCGATGAGAATAGTTGTCAAGATGATATTTTCTGTAATACAACAAAACCTTTGTTGGATAGTGTTTTGGATGGTTTCAATGCTACTGTATTTGCATATGGTGCAACAGGGTGTGGTAAAACTCATACGATCCTGGGAACGCCTGACGATCCAGGGGTCATCTTCCTAACCATGCAAGAATTATACAAGAGAATTGATGATTTATCCGATACAAAAATATTTGATGTTAGTCTATCGTTTTTGGAAATTTATAATGAGACTATTCGAGATTTACTTGAACCAACTACAGAGCATAAAAAGTTGATTTTACGTGAAGATGTTAACCAGAAAATCTCGGTGTCCAACCTTTCTTCTCATAAACCTAATTCAGTCCAGGATGTCATGGAGTTATTGATTGTCGGGAATTCAAACAGGATGACTAGTCCCACGGATGCAAATGCCACTTCTTCGCGATCTCATGC
This sequence comes from Candida sp. Y128-05E, assembly GCA_037042355.1. NCBI lineage: Eukaryota > Fungi > Ascomycota > Pichiomycetes > Serinales > Debaryomycetaceae > Candida > Candida sp. Y128-05E. The sequence goes on along the minus strand of JAXQKE010000107.1, from coordinate 12,249 downwards.
TGTGCTACAAATTAATGTCTCTCAACGTGACAAAATTAGCGATGTCAGTCAACTGCATACTTTTGCTACTTTATCAATTATTGATTTGGCGGGTAGTGAGAGAGCTGCAGCTACCAAGAATAGAGGAGCAAGGTTGAACGAAGGTGCCAACATTAATAAATCATTGCTTGCTCTCGGTAATTGCATCAATGCATTATGTGATCCAAGAAGGAGAAACCATATTCCTTATCGAGATTCAAAGTTAACCAGATTATTAAAATTTTCGCTAGGAGGTAATTGTAAAACGGTTATGATTGTTTGTGTCTCACCATCTTCTCAACATTACGATGAAACTTTGAATACTTTGAAATATGCTGATCGAGCCAAAGAAATTAAAACCAAGTTGATCAGGAATAAACATAATTTAGATCGTCATGTTGGATCATATCTAAAAATGATCACTGAACAAAAACAAGAGATTGAATTGTTAAGATCTCGTGAAAAGGAGATCATTAAGCAGCGGTTGACCAAAGCTAGTGAAAACAGCGAAAAGTGCTTACAGTCTATACAAGACGCAATTGCCCAGGTACGAATATCTCTAGATAAGCAATTCACCGAATGTTGGAGAAAATACTTCATCTTGGCAAAACGGAAATTATTACTAATTCAAAGAGTAGATATAGATACTTTGATTTACGAAGTTTCCAATATCAAAACCACAAATCGGAATTGTACAATAATAATCGAATTAGGCAGCAATTTAATTTCGAAAATAGATTCCCAAGTTACCGAACTCGAAGCCCAATATAACACGAAGAATGAAATTGATTATTTATTCGATGAAAAATCAAATCACGTATTGAAGAAATTGATTGAATTAGAAGGCTGGACAGAAGAGATGTCCAACATATATAACTTGCTAATGGAAAAAGAGCGTGATTGTTACGAAAGAGACATATTATTTCATTCGTCTATCTTATTTGATAAGTTAATTCATACATTACAAGACTTTCGATTTCTACCTCGGGAATTGGCCCATTCAATCAAGGATGATGTAAGTTCGAATCTAATTGGTATATTAGAACAACTAAATGGTGGTGATTTTGATGTTGCCATCGAAGAGTATGCTTTTGAATTCTTAAAATCAAAACAAAAGGAAAGAGAAGAATTATCCAATGCCTTAAAACGACCTGGCTCACCACTAATTGTACCGCTACCTAGAAATTCCAAACGAGTCTCAAGTGGGACAATACCACCGAAGGATCCACCTATCAACAAGCAATCACCTTCCATACCTAAAAAAGTTCGGTGGGATGTGCCCAAAACTGATGTATCAATGCTTGAAAGTGATGCCAGCTTTGATGACTCGGTAATACATAATAGAAAAGGCTGTCCAAATCAAGATACGTCACACATTGGTTACAATTCAATATTAAGCGACGAAATTGAATTCAATCCTATGCTTGAATCATCACCACCCATGAAATCACCGACTACATTGAATATTAGTAAAGCACCAACAAATGGAAAATTCACCAATCGTCGATTATCAATTTCGTTAAATAACGACGATGAAGAATTTTCTTCTAAAATACCACTATTGAACAAACAAGCGAGTGTGAAAGTTTCAAATGGTCTTGATTCAGGTACAAAACCGGCACCAAGTTACTTTGAATCACCTTCGAAAGTAATCAATCAGTTTTCGAGTAATAATGAAAATACGAGAAATATTGAAAGTGTGGGGTCTGAAAAAGTTGAATAATGAAGAATTACGAATGCATTTATAGAATATACATATTTTATATCAAACTCTACATTTCCTTACTAAAATCTTTTATTGAACACTACGCATTATCCATAATTTTAACTAACGACGATAATCATTATCTTTCAGGTTAATTTTAATATCTTCTGTCGTCTCTACCACCTTGATTACCGTATCCACCTTGATTACCGTAACCACCTTGACCACCGAATCCACCTGGACCACCTGGACCGCTTGGACCGCCATGACCACCGTAACCACCTTGACCGCCAAATTGACCACCTTGATCGCCAAATTGACCACCTGGACCGCCAAATTGACCACCTGGACCGCCTTGATTTCCACCGTAACCACCTTGGCCATAACCACCTTGGTCACCACCGAATCCACCTGGACCTCTTTGACCATGGTCACCACGGCCACCAAACCCTTGTTCTCCGTGATCTCTTCTATCACCATGACGGCCTTGTTCATGACGGCCTTGTTCATGACGGCCTTGACCTTGACCGCCTTGGTTGTGTTGTTTGTTTTCTTTACGTTCATCCCAAGCATCTTCAGCTTTGTTAGCAGCGAAAGCACCACCAATGGCACCAACAATAGTACCTAAAGTACCATGGTTTTGGCCACCAAGTTTGTCACCAGCGTAACCACCAGCTACACCACCTCCAATGGTCTATAAGTTAGTACAAAGTTAAATTGAAACCAATTGATCCCTCAATTACTAAATTTCACCCAATTCGTATACATACAGCTAATAAACCTCTGTCACCAGTTTGGCCATCTTGTTGTTGTTGTTGTTGTTGCTGTTGGCCGTTACCCTGATTGCCTTGGTATTGGCCTTGTTGACCTGAAGAGTAAAATTCGTTTGCAGACATTGTTAATGAAAAATGTTAATATTGGTAGATACGAACAATATTTATATTTCAATTTCCAGGGGCAATGTCAGTGAACATCGAGGGACCGTGGTGGTGGCTGAAAATGTAATGCTGAAGTTAAGCCCATTATGACGTTTCACAATAAAGGATACATCTTCCAATGAGGTAGAATACCACATTTGGTAATTTTACAATGTATAGAATAATGATACCAGATTCTAAACTTATGGGGGTCTTCCATATGTTCTTGGCAATATATTTGAGTTTGGTTACAATGATATCAATTGTATTTCCTCTACCTGTTTCATGATTGCATTAAATCTACATACACGGTGAAGCCCTGTTCGACAAACACCTGTCTAATCCATATACCCGATTCGGATCTACATCCGATGCATGAAAAACTCCGATGCGAAACACCGCAAACGGGGGTGAGGACAAGTATGAGGAAAGACGATGAGTAAAGAGAATGGTATTAATGGCGAATGATATGATGTTTCAATTAATCGCCACATTATACTAGTTGTTAAATATCGTGAGATTTTAAATGCAATAGTTATATTATAGTAGTTTTTTAAATATATTCTATATATTTCCAGGTTATATTTGTATTAATATTGTTAATTAGTTGGAGTTGTTGATTTTCATATACTTGCTTTACATTATGACACAATCCTTCTCTTCAGATGCATTACTTTTCGAAGACTTCTTCTTGACTTTCTTGGATTTTAATTCTGCTAAAACCTTGTCATCAGTGATTCTAGTTAACGCGTTTTCATCACCATTTTCAGCAGCTCTTTTATACCACATTTGAGATTCAGTGGAATTCTTGATACAACCAATCCCCTTTTCATAAAAGTTTGCTAATGCAAATTGTGCTTTTGGTAAATTACAATTGGCAGCACGTTTCGCCCATTCAAACGCTTCACTTTCATCTTTGGGTAAGTGTGGATCACATCCTACAAGATACCAGGCACACATTGACAACATGGCATCGGGGTCTCCTCCTAAAGCAGCTTGCGTATAGTAATGTATAGATAAGTTACCATCTTGTGGTACAATGTCACCACTTTCATAGAATAATCCCAATATAGATGCCGATTGCACATGTCCCAAGGCTGCTGCTTGTGAATACAATTCCAAGGCATATTTCTTATCTTGAATGACAATATCTTCAAACCCATTGAAATATATTTTCCCTAATTCATATGGAGCAGCGGCAATCAATTCATTGGCGATATTGGTAGCCCGGGTTAACCACTGAATCCCACTTTTCTTGGTATTCATATTAGATGGTAATCCCATTCTACCATAGAATGAATAGATCCCTAATTTGTACATGCCGGCAGGGTGGTTCTTAGCAGCAGCCATTTTCAAATATTCAATAGATTTACGGGCATCTCTACCAGTACCTAATCCTTCTTCGTAACAGTAGGACGTTCTGTAAGCAGATTCAACATGACCATGCTTAGCAGCATGAACAAATAATAAGAAAGCATCTTTATTTTCAACTTTTCCAAACGCTCCTGAAGAATATGCATCGGCTAACAAGTATTGGGCTTCTGCGTATCCTTTATCGGATAATTTCTTCAAATAATGAATCGATTCTTTGATTAATGCTGCTTTGAATTTACGTTCATCGATTGGTTCGGGGGTTCTGGCCCCACTTCTCTCGTCTTGTTTAGGCGAAGTTTTTGTTGAATTTTCCAGTTGTTTTGGTGATGTTTTAGTCGAAATCACTCTGGAATTTCTTTGTGAAGAAGCGTTAGACGTATCATCCAACAATAATGCTGTTTGTAAGATATATTGAGCGTATTGAAATATGACTGCCGGATCAGATGATTTTTTAGCATTTTTACGATACAATTCGATTGTTTTGATTCTGGGTAAAAGATTAGTGGAATTTGATCCCAAGTATTGTTGTATGACATTGTGGGAAAAGTCCACCATGGAGATATTATCGGTACTTCTATCATAGAAAAACGACGATGTAGAACTCACCGATCTTGAATGGCCATACCTCTGGTGCGTTCTTTGTGGTGTCAACAAGTTAGTTTCTGATTTAGAAAAATTCTGATCCAGAGGAACATTCAAGTTCAAATTAGTGACAGAACTGCCAGCCGAAGACGGAGAAACATCTTTCAGGGTGTGAAAAGTTGGCGACACTATATTATTTTGAGCTTTATGACTTGTGTTTAGAATCTGGTTATATAATTCATTTCCCGTAGAAAATCTCGGAGACTGCGGTTGTGTTGGATACGAAAAGGATTCATTGGTTGCGTAACCAAACCCAGGAATCGAATCTGATTTTTCATGATTGGCATGATTGTCGTTATATTCATTAGTATAGCCTTCTTTTCTAGGATATGTTTCATTCTGGTTGTAACCATTTTCACTATTATAATCACCACGCGCCTGCTTGGCGTCGTAACCATCACCAAACCCATTACCTACACCATTATCAGCCTCGTAATACTCTGTCTTCACCTCCTTGATTGATGTAGAATCTGGCTGATTTTGAACTTTTTCAGTCAATACAAAATCATCAACAGGGTATGGAGTTGAAGCGGCAACACCTTCGACTTGTCTATATGGATGTGACATGTAAAGAACACTTTTAACAATCCATAAGTAGTAACCAAAAGATTTTACTAAACTTCCCGTTAAAAATAACTTCAAGAAAAAAAAAAAAAAAAAAAATAAGAAAAAATCTTGTTTACCTTTATGAAATTAGGATAAATAAAGGCGATTTGGGGGGATGGATGATATGTATTACGTAGTTTAAAGGTATGGTTAAGTAAAGAATGTATGTACGGAGATAGAATCAAAGTTTCAGTAAAATTTGATAAAAATTGATGCCGTAAATGTGAAAAGAGTGATATAGTTACGTGGCGGGTAGCAACCAGACAATAAAACGTTTTTGAAATACAAACAATTATGCTACTCTATTGTAATCCTTTATATATTATATTGTGTAGTAATAAACGATATATTACGACCTATCGTTAATTCTACCATGAAACCAACCTACAGCATTCTGGAAGGATCATGCAAACACCCAACCTCGAATACTCCTGCGAGCACTATATTTATTAAGACACGTCTACACATCCCGGCGGGTAAATCTTTTTCCGATTGCCGAGTTGGATAGATATCGGTGATTAGGGTATAAATAGAGTTAACCTTCTTGATCTATTTTTGGTAACCTTAATTACGTAGAGTGGAAATGTGGTACGAAAATAGCTGATCTTCAAATGATTTTGATGTGCGATTACAGGTTCAACCTGTCGTTAGACGTTTTTAAATGTAGAAGACCAATACAATACTCGATATATCCTATACCGTATATTTCTACTCTAACCTATATATGAATTCTAATATTATTTATAAACGCCAAGAATACCCTTTTGTGTTTGTAATATTTTAAGGAGTCGAACTGAGGTAATGGTAGATGTGTCAACAGGTCGAGCATACACGAGGTACTCAGTCTCCACACTTTCCTCTCATTCATTCTCCCGAATCAAAATCAGCTTGACAACTGTGGCGTGATATTGCTTCAGTTTACAGATATTACCAGGAAATTAAACACTACAACAATGGTTCTTGCATACCAGGAGGATGATATAAAACTGAAAATATATCCTTACTTGGACCTTAACCATTTAATCTTGTGAACGACATTTATGTCTTTAAACCATTAAGAGTAGTAATATCCAATTAACCGAAGTCAGTATACCCCTTTCGAATCGTATCAACATTCCCATTCGGGAATGTGAATATCTAACTGCAGTTGATGTACCAAATACAAATAGTAGTGAAAACCAAATAATCATTTCTTGTCCAAAAAATGCAATCCTAAACATTTTGGATTACTTGTGGTGACAGTTTTTCGAATCATATTTATATATATATATACATCAGTTTGAAATATGTCTAGTAAGGATAACCCTGTCTGGGTTTTAAATCTATTTGTTACTGATAATATTCTGTGAAACACTCATTTAACGAAATTGAGTCAGAGAAGTTTCGCAGCCAAAATGTGTTCAAAACTTGATCGAGACTTTCAATGATTGAAACTCGTGTTCATCTTATGGGCCATGGATTGCTCAAGATATTCACTCTCCAAGGTGTAGTTTCTCGGTCGAGTTGATTATTTTTGTAAATAGCTACATTTGTTTTGTTCAATATGGCTCCACAAAAAATAGAATTAGAATATTTGAAAGTGTATAAATTCTGAAATAAGACTAGTGAAGTATATTGTTAAATACTTCGATGTTCATACCTAACAACTATAGAATGTATACTTTTGGGCACATATCGGCATGAATTTCCTGCACATGTCCTGATGACTCTTACAGAAAACCTCTTAAGCAGTTTTGCTTGGTTCATTTTTATCAACAAATGTCAAAGACTTTCAAACAAGTTGATGTGTTCACGAACAAGAGATTCAAAGGAAACCCATTAGGGGTCTTCTTTGCTGCTGACAACTTGTCTGGTGATGAAATGCAAGCAATTGCAAATTGGACAAATTTGTCAGAAACAACATTTGTCACCAAACCCACTGTTGAAAAAGCCGATTACCAAGTTAGAATATTTACTACAGCGAGTGAGTTACCATTTGCTGGACATCCTACAATTGGGACCTGTTATGCTTTGCTAGAACTGAAGTTGATTAAACCTAATAGCAATGGTAAAATTTATCAACAATGTTTAGGAGGTTTGGTTGAACTTAGTATTGAAAATTATAATCCTGACAAAATCTCCGATGTTTATATTTCCTTCCAATTGCCATATTATAAGATGACACCTATTCCTGTCTCGAGCCAAGAAATCGCAAAAGCGTTGAATGTCTCGCGTCTGGCACTCATCTCAACTCCAATTGTTGTTGACGATGGTCCTATATGGGCCACTTTCGAGATTGAATCTGGAGATGTTGTTAAACATTGCAAACCTAATTTAAATGCTCTAAACCAAATCTCAGAAAAGTATGGTTGGGAAGGGGTTGGAATATTTGGAAAATATGCAAATGGTGAATACGAATTAAGAAACTTTTGCCCCGACTGTGATGAAGACCCTGCTTGTGGTAGTGGTGCTGCGGCAGTTGGTGTGTATTTATGTCATCATTTAAACCGTCAGGATATTTCGACCCTAACTTTAAATCAGGGGGTCAATTTAGGAAGACTGGCAAAATTGACAGTATCAGTCATTAGACAAGAAAACTCTGATCCAATTATTACCGTTGGTGGGCAAGCTACTACCATTGTGAATGGGTCATATTAAGTAAAACATTAATCCTAAAACAACACACATATACATCGAACACACCTATATAAATCACAAATAAATAAGCCAACCTACTTCTTCAAATCTTTGATTAAGTTCAAAATATGATTAGGACCAATAATTTCAACCTTCTCACCTTGGGTACCCTTTTCAGCCAACTTGATTGATAATTCCCCTAAGTCAGTAGCATAAACACCGAAGGTAAGGAAATATAATGGCGAATTATACAAACAGTCACCAATCTTACGAACAACGGCTTCTGCCGGTCTTTGACCTTCACGATCACCTAACAATACACCTGGACGTAAAATAATTGTTTTGGGGAAACCCAAAGCGATAATGTCATCTTCTAATCTACCTTTAGTTTTTGGATAATTGAACCATGATTTGGCGTTGGCACCAAAGGTTGAAATCAAGATAAATGTTTCAACTCCAGCTTCTTTAGCTGCTTTAGCTGCTTGATAGTTTGTACCATAGTCAATTTTGACAAAGTTCTCTGCACCCCCTGCTTGAGCGTGGGTTGTTCCAAACGCCGATAAGAATACCTTGGCATCGGTAGCTTCCTTCTTAATGATATCACCCCATTTTTCAATATCAGCTTCTTGAAAAGATTCAATTTTAGCGTCTTCAATTTTAGGTGCTCTTCTACCTACTGTTTTAATTGATTGAAAGTTGGCTGATTTGGTAGCAGCCAACAAGATCTGTGATCCTACCAACCCAGTAGATCCCAAAATAAAAGCACTCATACTAAAGATAATTTGATAATTAGTTGCCACTATTGAATTTTCGCCCTCACTAAAACAATGATACTGTGGATTATGTTGCTTACAATGAAATTTAATAATTATATATAAGTATACATATTAATATATTAATATATATGAATCCTTCATCATGAGCGTAAATGATTAAACCTATAGTTTAAGTAAGAAAGCTAAGCTCCACCAATAAAAAAATAACGATAAAACGCCAATGCTATAATACAAGATGGACGTAAAGAGACATGTAGAGAATAAGTCGACAAATATCCTCAATATTAACCCCTTCTGAACAAGGTGAAGTATGCAGCTATGAAAGCGGCTACAACGACCCCTACCATGGTCAAACCTGAAAAGTTCGACCCAACAATATCGCCATCTTTATCAAGCATCAACCTTGCGCGATCTTCCGGATCCAACAAATGGATGTTTTCCTGGATATTCAAAGGTAATTCCTCTTCAAGATTTAGGTTGTTGCTTGAGTCGCTTAATCTAGCTTGTTCTTCAATATCTATTTTATTTTTGGAAATCAAGTCGGGGAAATTCTTGGTAAATCTAGCACTCTTCAAGTTCCAGGCTTTGGAATCAGCCGCTAAACGTTTCTTAACTAGGTCTGAGGTGACTATCGACCCAGTGGTTGATTCATCACCAGTCATAAAACTTAATAATCCCGTAAGTATCGTAGCCACTGACCAGGCTGGATTCCAAGTATCTGGATGGTAATCACTCATAGATAAACATAGACGGGTATTACAAGCAAAACGACCGTTTGGGGTAATCATTGTGATTGAAGGTGGCTTGAAAGGATATTCACTGGGGAAACGTAACATCCCATGGTACTGTCCGTTTTCAAACGGAGTAGCAGTAGGTCCGGTAATTACATAGTGCCATTCTAATATATTTTCATCATTAGGCTTAGCTATAATGAAAGGCGGTGGATTAGCCTGGATTGTCTTATACTCTTTATTCAATCGTTTCTGAGATTGTCTAGATGCCATGGATAACGAACTTTTATATTATTTTTTTTAGTAAATTCAATTTAAAATAACTTTACAATAATCTCAATCAAAAATCCAACTGTATTATAACCTCTAGTGTACTTTGTTCAGGTTAACTGTTTAATCAGCCTTTGATTCCCCAAGGTAATTTTAAAATGCCTCTGATTGAAAATGTACTGCACACGACCAAAAGAAATTCTTATATCCGAAACGGTTGCAAAATTTATCAACAGCTGCAAATGATGGAGAGAGAGGGAGAGTCGGTTTGGCTTATATATAAGATTAACATATAGTTAGCGTTGGTATCAGCAGGTGTACAATTTGTTGCTAAGAAGTTTTGGAGGTATTACAATATTCTTATTGGGAGAAGTTATCTTGGTGAGAAAGATTACCCAAAGCTGGAACTATACACGTAATCGTATCTGTATTTTTATTGTCGCATACAATAATGGAGTTCATGGAAACCTAAATAAATGTTCCGTATCCAAAGTATCAGCTTGTGCAACCAGTTGGACAATGCAAATTCACCACCAACCCTGAGAATCGAAAAATTTTCTACCAAACTTACTGTAACGCAAATAAACCAACCAAAGTCATAATAGCTAACGATAGTACAAATGACAGGAAAGGATAGTCTGGTCCAAAATACCTGGACCAGACAAAACGTGTTGCAGCGTTTCACACCCTTATGGTCAGCATTTTCCTAATGAAATTATTCAAAATTCGCTGAAAGGCTACAAACCTCCAAATGGTAGAATGCTAAATACAGTAGATGTGTTGGAAAATGCTGGATACTCGGCTTATGATAAATTACGGGACTTTGTAAGGAGTTAGCAGATTCGGAAACGTTTGAATATTGTTTGATCTAAAGCGCTGGAATATTTGAATACATAAATTTCAAATACTTGACAAAATGAATATATTTAACAACCACATCAGTTTGTAACGAATTATATTTACAAATCCTATTGCACAATCACAACCCGAGTCTAGATCTTGATTGTGTTTTATCACAAAACTGATTAACATATTGTTATAAATTACATTATACTATAGGCATTCACATTCCTTAGAGAGAGAGAGACTTAATCATTCCAATTGACCATAGTCCTATGTCTGACCAATCGCCATGACAATACTTTGTTCAATTAAATAAACTTGATGCTCACGCGCATCTAATCTATGAGTCAAGGTGCCGTCATTCATACTATCAATGATACTCTGAGGAGAATGGCTATTTATAAACCTTGATTCTTCCCAGGATTGATATCTAAATTCACGAGCAGCAGAAACATTTTTCAAATGGGCGACTTCAGTAAAGATTCGTTCCAAATTGTCAATCTTCAACCCACCCATATGTCTTACGGCCGGGTTTGATTGGCGTGACATGTCTTCGACGTCTTCATTATAGAGATCAACAATAATCAACCAGCCTTGCGGTTTCAAGAAATCGACTAAACGTTTAGTGACTTTTTCATAATTATCAATATGATGGTATGATAAAGTGCACACAATAGCATCAAAGTGGTTAGCAAATTTCTCATCCAATTCAGCAGTCAAATCGGGATCTAAAATATCATAATTATAACTGGTCATATTGTCATGATTTTGTGCCCGTTGCTCGAATTTATTCAAGAAATCGGGGTTAATGTCAAAGCCTACAAGTTCTCCATCGCCTATATATGGTAAATATAACTCTGATATGATACCAGTGCCACAAGCAAAATCCAAAAGCTTCATTCCCGGTTTCATGATTGAATTAGGGAAATCTTGGGTGAATGTTTGTGGATCAGGCAAAGATTCTAGGGTATAACCACAATTGGGTAAATCAGGATTTCCATGTACAACATTGGACTCTTCCACACTTCTTATTTTTATAGGCAATGAAAAATCGGTCTCAAGCAATTGTTTAGTTAAGAATTTCGACCTAATTTCCACGGATTCGGTAAAATCGTATTCGTTGGCCTTCATCGTGGCATTGTTAGCAGCAATGGCTGCTTTATGAGCTGTTAAATCGTCGTTTGTCATTATGAAAAAAAAATAGACTTCTTAATTTCTGGGGTAGTCTCCTATAAATATAGGAATTGAAGCGCCACCGGCAATTGCGGCGGCTGTTACTACATTAGGAAGGTTGACAGACCAACCATAAATAATTTGACGGGATTAATGAACAGTCCTCGGTAGTAATAGTATTACACGAACAGTCATAGAAACTCTAATCAAAATGGGTTATAAATTCTCAAATTAATAAAAAAAGTCTTAACCAATGATCTGACGGAAATTGTAATTTTTGATTTCAAGTACATTTTAAAACAACGAATACTGCAATATTCAACCTATAAATAGTACGTAAACAATAGTACATGTTATACATCCACAGGAGGTTTTGATCAATCGATACTGGAAAAGTCATTACACAATAATTTAATATTGTACTACTGATTAAACTATCTGATGAATTATAGGATTCTTTAAAAAACTCGAAATGATTGTAAACATCGCTAAATCTATTACGATCTAATTAAATCTAAAGCGCAGATAGAAAGATTATTGAAATAGAATACAAAATATAAAATTCTTCGTGTATTGAT
>JAXQKE010000106.1:52044-103285 GCA_037042355.1 Candida sp. Y128-05E | reverse complement strand
ACTTGAATCCAGAAACCAATAACATTACCCGTGAAGAAGATTTGTTGTTTAGAGTCGTTATCATTCCAGAAAGAAACCCCCGAAAGAGCTAATGGCCATGAATCTGGTTGAGATGCAAAAGGGTGTTCTGAAGTTAATTGGTTGTTATGTTTAAACATTAATCCTTGTAATTCCCACCATTTCTTTAAGAATGGAATCTTGGTAACCGCTTTTGGTGTATACACAGCTCTTTTATCGGTTTCTGACAAATTAACAATATCATCAATTGTCCAAATGTTTTCACCACTTTGGACCTTTTTGTTACCACTAACCTCTTGGTGTTTGAACCCCCAGTCTGGTAATAATTGATCGTTATGGGTCCACATGGCAACGACAGTATCAACATGTAAGACTTTAATAACCGAGGCTTTGGTTTTGGTGAGTTTACGCTTGTTTGTGTTTGAAGCTTCACCAGATTTAATTTTGAATAAAGTTTCATTGAACTTGGCTACGGCATCGTCTCCGTGGGCAATGGTAAACTCTTCGTTGGTGGACAACAAAGGCGATGCAACGTCATGGGTTAAAAGGAATCCGCCAGTACCAACATGTCTCAATCTAATGACATCTTCAGTGTAAAGACCTGTACCTGGTTGACTTTCGACAGGTACAACTTCCCAATGATTGTTAGCATCAGATGAGGCATCCGCGTCAGTAACAGCAGTAACTTGTTGAGTGTTTGAAGAAACTCTACCATCTTCGTATCTTAATGGATATTCGAATGCATGAGAATGTAAGAAAGCTCCAGTATCTTTATGTTTGATGGTGATGATATCACCATATCTGACTTCTTTAGCAGCTCTTGCCATAGGAGATTCCTGTAAAGTTTCCTGAAACTCAGAACTCATAAAAGAATCACCTGGACCTGATTTATTTAAAATTTGGAAATGTAAGTAAAACCAAAATAAGTAAATGATGAAAGGCATAACAATTAACGACCAGAATCTGGCAGCAAAATGTTTGGAAAATTCACCAATCGATAAACCCTTTTTGATATCCAAAAGAATCCATAATTCATGGACTACAGCAAGACCAATGGTAAGGTAAGTGAACACACCGACATATTTAGTGGAAATGACCAATGACAAAGAAACACCAGTAAGGGTCAACCAAGTCCACCAACCGGACTGGAAAGGCTGACGACGGTAAGTTGAGAATTTGGCATAAGAAAATATTGTTAAAGCAACTGCCAAATTCAAAGTAGCATCCAATAAAATCAATCTTGAATCAATAATTTGGGCATTATCAAAGCAAATAATCATACTGGAGAAGAAACAAGCAGCTACCGAGAACCCCAAGGTTTTCATGGTTAAAAACATGATTGGAATGGTTGCAACACCTTGCAAAGCTGATAATGATCTGTACCAGACATAAGGCACATTGTTTGTAATATAATCATCACCAATACTAGTGAATTTGAATGCACCATCGTAACCAATTAACCAACCCCAGAACGCAATCAATAATTTAGCAAATGGAGGATGCAAATCAAAGAAGTATGTTCTTTCCAAATAATAACTAGCAAATTTACCAAAATGAACCTCATCGAAAACTACTTTTGAAGGGAAACTAATCTTAGTGAAACGAGTGTATACTGCTAAAGCAGTAACAATTGCAAGTGCAATGTAATATTTTGTGTTTGATTCTTTTGGTTGAAAAGGATCTTTTTCAATTTCTACAATTTCAACAACATTGTTTGAGGGTTTCTTTCCCCTTTTTTTCAAAGTCTGTGACATCACAAAGCTATAGAGTTATACCAATTAACTATTAAACAATGGGTGGTGAAATATTTCACCAAATGTCAAAGTTTACACGGTAGCTTTAAAAATAGTTTATATACAGTACGTGATTTGTTTTTAGGAAATGAAAGCCTTTAAAGAAACAACAACAACTCTCTCAATTGAATGAATGGGAAGCATAATCATCACATAAGCTTCTTGGATCTCTTCTGGTAACCCCCTCTTCCTTTTAATGTAGGTTGTTGCTGTACAGTAGTGTTGCTCACTATATTTGTAGGTCTACTACCTGCAAGATAATTAGGAAATGGAAAGTGAGGCTGGGCGTTAGGATGGGCATTTGGTGTAGAATACTGTTGTGGTGACAAATGTGAGTTAGGAGTTGGTGTGAAACTAGGGGTTTGCACATGGAATGAATTTGCAGGGCTTGCTCGGTCTTGTTCCGCGTATTCCAAAGCTTCGCTTGATGATCGGCTCTTGTCAAGGGCACTATTCGGTATGTGAATTGGTCTTGATGAACTCAATTGTATTATCTTTGAATTCTTATCCTCGAGTAAGGATTCGTATTTAAGGACTGTTGCAGACAATTGAGCTATTCGTTTCTCGTAGATTTTGACATATGCGTTGGTGTTATCACGAACATCTAATTTAGATGCCTCCACTTTAGACTCATAATTTTTAACCATACTATCATACTGTTCTCCACTATTGGTCAATTCATGTCTTAGTTTCTCGTTACTATCTTGAAGAGCCGAAATCATTTCCTTGGCAGTATATAATTGCTCCTCAATACCACTAACTGGATCGTCTCGTGTAACTGGAGGAATTGATACTTCTTTTCCTTCATTCTTCTTCATATTTTCAATTGTGGAATCAAGTTCTTGTAATTTATTTCTTAAATTTTCAAGCTCATGGTCTTTCTCGAGAATAACTTCTTTAACATTTACCTCGTACCTTCGATCAATTATCTGATATTCGTTAGTTAAATCTTCGATTTTGAATTTCAATTCTTTATTCTCATTTCTGATTAGAGAAAGTTCCTGGATTAATTCATCGACGCCAATTTGATGCGTCTCATTCGCTTGTTTCATTTGCAATGATAGTTCCTGATACGAATTCTTTAAGTTATCTATGTGCATACTCTTGTCTTCGACTTTTATTTCTGGGGACTTATGCTCTTCCTTCTTTAACATTTTCAATTTGAGTCGGATGTAACAAAATTTGTTAAGATGTTTCATATAACTCGAGAATTCCAATTCGTTTTTTAATAATAATATTTCTCGATGGTAATAGTCAAGGGCATTGCCTCCTGATTTCTCGAGTACGAACGTAGCCCTGGTATCTATCGATGTTGCAGATGATGAGTTGACAAACTTTGGTCTCTCCTCGATATCTGAAAATTTCGTTTCGGAGATTTCATCTTCCTCTATATTTGGCACTGAAGTTCTCTCATGGTCTGGCCCATTTCTGGTTCCTTCGCCAGCGATAGAAGTGGACATTCTCCGCCCTGAGACAAGGTTTGACAGATTATTGAACGAGTTGCTTTTATGGAATAGTCTCTCGTGGGTTGAAAATAAATTACCGAGAGGATCCTTTGCGGTGTCGTCCGCCTGATTATTAGCTGTTTCTCCAAACTTATAATCCATAAATTTTAGATTCTGAGAACTCGATCGATTTAAATTTGAAGAACTGGATTGGCTGTTGTTATCGATTAGATGTGAATGTTTTGGTTCAATGACAAGATTTGTTGGTACGATTGAAAATTTTCTGAACTTGTCGGCAACTTTGGATGCTGGTCCCTCCTTGGTACTCATATACATGGGTCCGCCAAAGGAAGAAGCCCGGGAAACGTGCCTCGAGTTTGCTAGCGACGAATTTAGTTTATGATTTCCCAGGGCATACTGGTGATTGATGAGCGCATCACTTATGATTATATCTGGATTTAGACTGAAACATGCCAATGATATTTCCACCGGGTCATCATCATGGTCTAACCAACTTAGCGGATCCAGGATCTCACCTTCCAAGGAAATATTATTAAAATCCAAAAATTTGGGATGAACAAGAAAACTTCTATACTGCAAATGCAATTTGTCTATCAAAGGCTCCTCAATAATATGTATTGACTCTGTGATAATTTGTGACATCGTGGAATCATTTTTGATAGTTTTGATTGGATTTTGGCAAAATTGACTAAAATGAAGGGGGAATAGTCCGTAGAGAATAGTAGCTAAATGTAATAGAAGGTGTTCCATTTTCGAATGCAAGTATTCATTGACAGGATCTAAAGGGAATAAAAGTAAATGTACTTCCTTCTGTTTCAATAATTGTAGATACGACTCGAATTTGATTTTATGTACTTCTTCCCAGCAACTGATTCTAACATAAATTGTAAACAACTTGATAAGAAATGGGCCAACTTGTATTTGAGGAATAAGCATTACAAGAATCGCTAACTGGGAAACCACGATCCCTTCATTCAATTCTAGGAGCATTCCCTCTAGTAAAGTGTTGAAAAGATTCGTATTCAATATTTGGCTATTATCTGTGGTGTAAATGGATACTTCACTTGATATCAATGATAAAATATCCAATCGAAAAGTAGGATCCTTCATAGAATCGTTGAGAATGTCATAATATAATTTCGGATTAACTTGACCAAACTCATTTAGGAAATCAGCACAGTTCTCCTTAATGAAACGTGAACGTTCCAAAAACACTTGATCTTCTTCCTTGGGTATAGTTAAACTAATCATAGTGACATCTTCACCAGTATAAACATTAATAATGCACCTGATGACATATCTACATATATCCATCCTTCTCTTATTCAAACTAGCATCGCTAGTTTCCATAGCATCACTAGTGATGCGTTTCAAGAAACTCCTTGACTTATCAACAAACACTAGGTCATATCCAGCACTATCAAAGGCTGGTCTCATATACGTCTGTAGCCATAGCTTCACCTCTTCTTGATTCAAAACCGGCAGTAGTTTCCTAACAACATCCAAGAACAAATACTCTCGTCGTATGTTCAGCTGTGGTTTGATATATGTTATATAGATTCTGAATAGCTCTTCACTAACATTGTTCCCTGTTTGGGCTATTGCTGCATTCGTATTATGTTTCTCGAGATAACTATTTATATTCTGCATCAAATCGTCCATCTCTCCCTCCACCTCTTCACCATGGTCAAACAAAGCATCCATGGCTCTGATGAGTGATCTAGAAGACCCTGACATCCTTCAGTTCCAGGTTATCTAATCTTTCTATAGTATTAGACTCTGATGCCTACTGTCGCACTAGAGTTGAAATTTAACATTTTAATGGAACTGGTAGAAGATTAAGATTAAGATGCTGAACGAGTCATTTCTTCCTTTTATAGAGGCTGTAGATGGGTTTCCTTATACTGGTAATGGTTATTTTAGTCAATTGGTAGCACATGATGGTTTAACTACAATTGGTTTACTTAAAGCTGAGATCGCAGAGGAGTTTAAGAAGCATGGTGAGTTTGAAATACATGGAGATAAGATTATAATTAAACCAGAGTTTGATACTTTGGAGAAGAGAAGTGCCTTGTTTGCTGAAATTGCTCAGAAATGGCGTAGATTGCCTCAATTTGATGAGCTTCTTGATAAAGGTTGGAGAGATGAATTGTATGTAGTGTACAATCCGAGTCATGTTCCATACATGAGAATGGAAAGAGCATTTTCCGTCTTGACTGGGGTTATCACTTATGGTATTCATGTCAATGGGTATGTGAGAACTAAATCAGGTATTAAAATGTGGATCCCACGTAGATCTGCAACTAAACCTACATTCCCCAATATGTTGGATAATACCGTAGGTGGAGGTTTGGGTTACCCTTATGGATTGCGTGAGACTCTAATTAAAGAATGTTTTGAAGAAGCTGGGTTGGAAGAAGATTTTGTTAATAAAGCAGTCACTCCCAATGGAGTGATTCTGTATATGTATCTTACCCCAGATAATCGAGTACAACCAGAAGTGGAATATATCTACGATATTGAGTTTCCCGATGAAACTACAATCGTTCCCAATCCTCAAGATGGTGAAGCCGTGGACTTTCAGTTGTTAACTGTAGAACAGATATTACACGAAATGAAACAAGGGTCTTTCAAACCTAATTGCGCATTGGTAATTATTGATTTCTTGATCAGATTTGGAGTAATAACTTCCGATAATGAACCTAATTATTTGGAAATAGTCTCGAGGTTGCATCGAAGAATGCCTTACCCAACTATGTGAATGAAATAAAAGATAATGAGAGGAGCGACCTAAAAACTTAACTTAGCTTCTATGAACTTGCCTTACTATTCCCGCTATAATTAAATAGAATATACAATGAATACAAAATAGATAATGATCTCTGTAATATTGTAAAATCACCAAACCTGTCTCCATCATATTCCGATTATCCTGCATTCAATATTTACGATTGGAGTTCTTGGTGTATATTGATTTGCTGTAAGACTGGCCCTAACTGTTCGATCAATACAACAATGAGTGGTAATCTATTAGAGGATGTACCATTGGTAGCAGATGTACCAGATTTAGTCCTGCGGTTAATTCAAGATGCTAAAGAGGAGCAGCTGCGGGCAAATATTGAATTAAATGGTCGGCTTAAACCAAGTCAATTCTTAAGTAAAGTGCAAACTTTAGATGATTACTGTCAGGGAATTGTAGCCAGGCTAAACAATTCTCCGCTTGAGAAATATAAACTCTTATGGTTAATTCAATTGAACTATTTGGTGGCAAAATTAATCTCCTATACAGAATACTTCCTGACTAAATTCCAAAGAGACTTGAAAAATGATCATGATGATTCTGTTAAACAGTTGTTTGGTCAAGTAGGTGCTATATTGGGTAAATTAGTATACTCTTTCAATGAACAGTTGGTCAAATTCTTGTCTGATGATGTTGTTGAGACAATAATACAAGCAGATTCCATTCTACCACGCTTTACCAATTTAATCAATGCACTGATGGAATTGATGCTTACTGATAAATCCCAGGAAATGCAATATTTAGATAACTCCTTGATTGCGTTTGATAGAATTCAACATGCTTTATTTCAATACTACCATTCCCCCGCCGAGCACTCGTTCGAATTGTTTGTCCAATTCATTGAGTGTTCCTACCTAATTGGAGAATCAAAGGTATTAATTCCATTTTTTTCCACCGTCGCTAGTCAGAAATTAGGATTATTAGCTATAAAGTCTTCTTCGATTAAATTGATTGATTTGTTGGATTATTATAAATATATGGCTTTCAATCTAGTTGCATTGTCATTACAAGACGATTCTAGTTACAGGAAATATAACAACGAAGCAGAGATATATTTTCGAATTCTTTTGAATTTCCCAAATTTGTCAACTCATATATACACAAATAGTCAATTTGGTAAACCCGAAGATCTACAAAATGAATTGTTAACCAAGGAAATCCCTGATAACCTCATTATATCCTTATCTCAACGTCAGGAGATAGCGTGGCTTTACATTATCAATAATTTATTGCGATCAACTACATTGCAGCAATTAAGCGATCCAAATCATTACATACAACAAGAATTTGAATTCTTGAATAAGTCATTACCGGCATCTCTTTCTAAAGATATCCATATGTCTGCATCAAGACACGGAAGTGCCCACCCAAGTGGGGTTAATATCACCCAATTAGCTCACCAGCCGCAAACTCCAAATTACAAACCTCAGGAATTTACTTTTATGAACAAATTAAGATTACGTTCACTAAGCACAATATTCATTGATGGAACATACAAGGAAAAATCGAATTTGATTGTTAATTTTCTTCGACTTTTCAATCCAAAGAATACTATATCTGTTTCTAGTATTAATGATACCTTCGGTGGCCAACATAATGAAGATAGTATTTTCCATCAATCTATAGGAGAAGAAACGAAAGGGAAAATATTATACATAAATGCAATTGATCGAATATGTTTAATTATAACTGGTGCAACAATCAAATATTTAGTGCAGAATACTGGACTTAACAATGTGTCTGTGTTAGCATTAACAAAACTTACCAATTGTAAATCACTGATCTTCGATGCATTGAATATCACAGAATCTTTACAATATAAAACTGATGGTGATACTATATCCTTTTCAATACCCAGCACTGTTCCATTCAATACAACCGATGTGATAGCTCAGCAAGTTCAAATTAACGAATCAACTGTTGAATTGGACAGAATAGCTGCACTATTGAAATAATCGGATAAAAGTACGTTGCAACCTTGGATGTTGATCATTCAAGGGAATTTGTATAATAGCATTTGTAAAGTACTTCAGTGTGTTGTTTAGTTCTATTTATTCAATATAGCAATTTGCGTCTTAATTTATACGTAAATGTAGACAACCGTGGTCTTAGTCAATGAATATATAATCTCTTTGAAAAGCGTGTCATCTTTATGCAAGGACAATGCTAATCATCTCTGTATTGTTAAAATTGACAAGTGTACTATCGCGAGAATAGTACTGTCTTCAGAAGAAAAGAAGGATAACTTTCGTGAATTGGATGTAGCAAGAGGATGATTTTATGAAAATCTTTAATATTTTACCTAAAATGGGAAAAACTTGTAATTGATGAGATTTCCAAGATATGACATTTTGAGTTCAATGATTAATCAAGCCCATATAGCAACAATCTAGGTTACTACTAAATAAATAAAGTATCTGTTTGTTCTTACTATTCATTTCAATCTTAATTTTAAATTTTTGAAAAATTGACTTTATCACAAGCGTCACTTGGAAACATGAAAAATTTTAGCATTCAGAAATTGGCTTCACTAGCTCAGTTGGTAGAGCGTCAGTCTCATATGAATTATATTCTGTGCTATCTGAAGGTCGACAGTTCGAGCCTGCCGCGGAGCAATTTCTTTTTTTTTATATTTTTTTGGCTAATATGATCTATAACGTCGCACTCTAGATTGAACTACACTAAAGTTACAGTAGTATGTTAATTCATTAAATAAGTGTTGACACTCTGTAAAGTGTTCCTACTGGGGTTAATTTTTCGAACATTACTCAATAAATCCAATTGTTTCTTCACTAGATCTTTATTGACCCTATTCTGTCCGTCGACCAATTTCCAATCCAAGTCAAAATGCTTGCATAACAACAATACTGTTAAACCAGCACTTAAATCTTTACCATTATCACAAAGAATAGTAATATTTTTAGAAATATCTAAATTCGGGACGATTTTGGGAAATATCTCTCTCAATTGCTTGGATCCTTTCTTGGAAGAATCAATGTTGAGTTGAAGTACTGTTATAGCTGATTTTTCTGGAATATTGGTAATTTTATTGTGACTCATTACTACCATTTGATTGATTTCAGGGTATATATCGTGTAATGTAGTGTATTCTATATCACCGTCTATTATACCTAATGATATATTAGTTGTATTAGTATCATTTCTGACGTTAGATATATCTAGCTTTAAGTCACCACTGCTTTTAGATTTAATCTGTCTATAAACATCATTAACCTTTTCGATTAATTCGTCATTTCCTAACCAGTCGTAAATGTAACCAGTATCGTTATCAATAATCAGCGAGTTATATAAATTGTCCCAGAAGTATGTTGGCAGAAGTTCCCCTTCGCATATATCATTAGTGGCCCATAATTCGTGGTCGTCACCAGATCCTTGTACATACGACCAACTTGTAGCTTTAACTTCATCATCAACGGCATGCCTGACTGTTATAGTCTTCTCAGTTCTCATAGAGGCCGTCACACAACACAAAATGAAGTATTTATCTAATGGCAAATTTTGCGTTGTTTTACCATGATAAAACCAAACTGGTATCAAAGGCTTCGTGGAACCTAGAACTTGAACTAATGTAGCTTGATCAAATAGGTTCAATCGTTTCACTTCTGCGACAAGTGCCGGTATTCTAGCAACCATAGAATTAAATTCATTATTTGAAATAATCTCTTTGAATTGGACTAACCAATTGTTGGATTGCAATGTTTTATGAGCCTCTTCTACAGCTACACCTTCGTACAATATACTGTTAATCACAGCACACCATATAGGAATTGTTTTCAGTAAAGCGTCTGGCATCAATTTCCCTTTTCTAGTAGAATCAACAATAATCATACCATCATTTTGATTCAATATAGGTAGTAAATGTTTATTTAATCGTCTCATGGAAAACGTCCATTGATTGGTATGTCCGTCGGTCGATTTGAAGTACGCCGACTCCTTACGTCTGGAAGTTGGAACGTACCATAATCCACATCGCTCATTGGGAATCAAGGGTAATTTTATTTCATCAGCAAGCTCGACAACAAATTCACTGTCATGAATAATGGATTGAAGACGATTCTTTAAACTAAGCGAATCCTTCTTTAATGCTTTGGATATAGCATTTATATTCAAATGCCCAATATCTAAATCCATTGATGTTTACAATATTCGCAGTGGGAACTTACGATGAGATGCAAAATATTTATTATGAGAATTATATACTTATTAAGTTGAGAATGTGTAACAAATAACCATCACTAATCTAATGTAGTTATTAATCTTATAATTTTATAAGATTATTATAATTAGTTTATTTCATTTTCATGAATATATTATTATAGATAATCCATTACAGATAATCATGAGCCACGCTACGCGTGGTTACTTCCTCCTTCGCTTGGCTTCCTTTAAAGCAGCACGTCTTGCTTCTTCTTCAGCTTCACGACGGTCTTCAATTTCCGCAGTACGCCTGGACCTATATTCTTCATCCAAGATTTCCGCTCCAGTAGCTTCCATATCATCGGAGTCGTAATCATCGTAAGAATAATGGGACCTTTTCTTCCCTTTATTAAACATGGCCCAAATCTCGTCACGATCGTAATCTGGTTCTTGATGAGACATTTCCTCTTCATCAGACACTACAAAACCGTCTAGTTCCTCCTCACTGTAGTCATCTTCATCGTCATTATCATATGAATGGGTTCTCGAAGTTTGAGACGGTTTCTTAACCTTCAACTTCTGTTGCAACATTGACGAGGGTTTTCGTATAGGTATAGGTGCTTTGGATTTATCAGAAGGTACAGGTTGTGCGTTGTTACCAAATTTATCAGACGACTTCCTAGAGTCCAATGATTTTCTTGGAGTAGCTAATGGTCTAGATTGTGTAGATGAAGTATATCCCGACTTAACTGGTTTTGTTGCAGGTTTAGGTTTAGCTTCAGGAGATTGCGTTTTTTGACGCAAGTTAATCGAAAGGCTTGATTGATCAATCTTGGACGCTTTCTTCATTAAATCGTTAAACTTCAACTTCTTTGCTGGGGGCCTTTGAGGTGGTGGAGGTGGAGGTGGTACTTTACTAGTTTGCCTACCTCTAGGTTGAGTTTGTGCATTTTGTGATTTTGGTTGTTTTGGAGCTTTCTGTTGCTTTTGCTTAATTGGGGGTAGTCCTTTCTTCTCTCGCTGTAACTGTAGTTTCTTTTCATTCTCTTGTCTTCGAAGTTCTTTCAATCTTGCAACCACTGGATCTACCTCTCTTTGAGAAGGTCTAGCAGCTGTATTATGACTATTCTGACTTATCTTTTGACTTGAATCATCTCCTTGTTTCACAGGTAGTTTCCCCTTGTTTTGAACTCTCTGTAAAATAGATGAGAGTGACATTGTGGATCGTTCAAGATCTACCTACATATTGTAACTCCAGTGTTCTACCATCAGTCTAAACATGAAAATATTGGTTTGCGCACACCCATAATAACCAAATCTTACATAATCAATATTTATATACTCATTAACTAATGTAACTAACATACTACATATTCAATAAATAACTATATATCAATTTATAGAACTATAAACACATTAACTAATGTAACTAATCTTTTGGACCAATCATGTTTTCTGGTCTGACCCAATGATCGAATTCTTCACTAGATAACATTCCTAATTCTAAAGCAGATTCTTTCAAAGTAATACCTTTCTTATGGGCATTCTTAGCAGTCTTGGAAGCGTTATCATAACCAATCTTTGGGTTTAAAGCAGTAACCAACATTAAAGATTCATGTAAGGTTTTTTCGATTTTGTCGGTATTGGCAACAATACCATCGACACAATGTTCTCTGAAAGAAGCACAACCGTCTGCAACTAATCTGATGGAACTTAACAAGTTAGAGATCATGACTGGTTTGAAAACATTTAATTCAAATTGACCTGAGGCACCGGCAAAGGTGATGGCGGCATTGTTACCGAAAACTTGAGTAGCAACCATGGTTAAAGCTTCATTTTGGGTTGGGTTAACTTTACCTGGCATGATTGACGAACCTGGTTCGTTTTCTGGTAAAGATAATTCTCCATACCCACATCTTGGACCTGAACCTAAGTATCTGATATCGTTGGCGATTTTGTACAAGGAGACAGCAACGGTATTAATAGCACCGGAAGCTTCGACAATAGCGTCATGAGCAGCTAAAGCTTCAAACTTGTTTGGAGCGGTCTTGAATGGGAAACCAGTTAATTTGCTCACAGTTTCAGCAACTTTGACGTCCCATCCTTTCTTGGTGTTTAAACCAGTACCAACGGCAGTACCACCTTGAGCTAAGAATAATAAGTTAGGTAAGATAGTTTCAATTCTTTGGATCCCATTGGTTAATTGTTGGACGTATCCTGAGAATTCTTGACCCAAAGTCAATGGGGTAGCATCTTGTAAATGGGTTCTACCAATCTTGATAATATCTTTGAATTCATCAGACTTCTTTTGTAAAGAGTCTCTTAATAAAGTCAATTGAGGAATCAAATTATTGTTGATTTCAGTAACGGCAGCAATGTGCATGACAGTTGGGAAAGTATCATTAGAAGATTGCGACATGTTACAATGATCGTTTGGATGGACTGGTTTTTTAGATCCCAATTCACCGCCTAACAATTCAATGGCACGGTTAGAAATAACTTCATTAGCATTCATGTTCGATTGAGTACCTGAACCAGTTTGGAACACAACCAATGGGAAATGGTCGTCCAATTTACCTTCGGAAACTTCAGTAGCAGCTTGTTTAATAGCTTCGGCTAATTTTGGGTCTAAAGTTCCCAATTCTTCGTTAACCATAGCAGTAGCTTTCTTTAAAACACCGAAAGCTCTAACCACTGGGATTGGCATCTTGGCAGCTTCACCACCAATCTTGAAATTGTGTTTCGATCTAGCAGTTTGGGCCCCATAGTACTTGGACGCATCGACTTCGATTTCTCCAAAGGCATCAGATTCAGTTCTGGTAGCAGCTCTCAAAGGAGGAGATTGACTCAATCTTCTGATAGAAGTACGAGCTCCAACAGCGGCAGAGGATACGATTTTAGACATGTTAAAGAAAAAGAATTGGAAAGATTCAAACTTTTCATGTAGTATAAATTTTACGGAGAGAATCGGCGCACCCGTCAATTTTCGGCTCATTGGAAATCTGATTGGCTGGATCATTTGAGTCATGTAGTGCAAACCTGGGGAAAGTAGGAAGATCTATAATTTATTATACAAGGATGGTATATAATATACAAGGTATGAAACTAATATACAAGATTAATGTTTCCCGGGGGGAAAATGCTTGGTTGAATTTTGCAATTCTTCATGCGTTGGCCATGGCCAATGTAATGTATCGTTAACATTTTTATTTTTGGTTTGGATCTTGTCACTATCATCTCTAACTTTTTCATAATGACTGATATATCGTTCTGCATGTTCTATAGGTATACTATTAAGTAATAATATCAATGTTTCCGAATCGGGTTTGTATCCGGTCTTTTCCCACCATTGAATTATTTCCGATAATTCACTTAAATATCCGTATTTCGATAATAATCTGACGTATTGTTGCCATAATCTCGTATCAGGATAAATGTTTAATGTATCTTGTTTCAGTGTGGCAGTATTTGTTTTGAATAAATGCACCGCTACCTGAGGGGCAAAGAAATCACCCCAAGTGATGATATTCCCTTGGGTATCCGACTTCATTGCCGCCCTCATTATGGCAAGTATACACCCACTATCGGGAGATTGGTCGCCTAATTCTTGGAGATATAATTTGTAGACTTGTTCTGGAGAATGTATAGCTTCGCCTCGTAGCATTAGTCCAATATTCCGAACTGATTTATGAAGATGATTGTGGTATAAGTGTCGAGCATATTCCACTGGGGTGGTGTGATTTTCGTCTCCCCAGTAATGTTTAAATTGTGTAGCTTTTGGGTTTTTAAACAACATACTCATGTATTTGGGAATAAAGATATTATTGTATCGTAATAATAAATCTTTATCGATTGATTGGATCAATTTATCAAAATTGGACAAACTTTTGATCGGATGGATTAATAACACCATTATATCTTTGGATATTAACAAGGTTTCTCGGTGTTTCATCATTTCTTCGATCAATTTGATGGATCTTGTTTCATTTAACAAGGAAAACGCTTGCAACTTCTTGATAAAAACTAGCCATAACATGGTTAAATGCGAATAACTCGTAGCAGAAGTATTAAAATTGACTAGTAAATCATCGGGGGTGGTTGATAAGTATGTTTTGACCACAGTATATACAGCCAAATCCTTAGAATGGGGTTTGTTGAATCTGTGTTCGGCAATTTTGAATATTTGTAGTGATTTCAGGGGTGATGTTGAATTGATGGCCATTGCTATAGCCATGTATCCTTTTAGACTTAGTTTTTTATACGGCTCTTCTCCAAGATATTTGATCAACATTTCCTGCGATTTTATTATCGAATTGGTAGACTGCGATGAGACATCACGAACTGACGTCAATGCCAAGTCCCACAACATGTCGTTGATATATTCCGGGGTAATGATTGAATTCTGACACCCTGATTTGGGATCCGTTAAAAAGGAAATTGTGGTTGATATCAAAGACTTTAAACTTTCAGGATTATGATGAATGCAGTAAAAGATCAAATTGTTGAAACATGACTTGATTTTAGACGACTTGTCAATATAACCAACAACTATTGGCTTCAAAAACTGGATCCATAAATCGTATTGTAATTGGAATTCTTGCTTCAGCATTGGAGTTCGTAAGATTATATCCACCACAACAAAACTGGGAATGTTGCTCAAGTTACGTAAATGTTCACACGCTTCAATGACTGTACCTGAACTTATGGATTGGATCCATCCCAAGTAATCGTCTGCATCGTATTTACCATCTTTTTTTGAAAGATGGGTCAATATGGCCAAACAATACTCCAAGCAAGGATCTTGACGGTCGGTGAAATCCAAACTAGATAGTAGTTGTTTAGATAACTGGGTATAGTCTGCATAAGCATTCACTTTTATAAGATTTTTCAAATATTGTCTTCTTTCATACGATAGATTTTGATTCCGATCCTTTGGTTGCTTATCGAGACCAAGATTATATAACGATAGAATGGCATGAAATATCACTGGTTCTAACAATTTCTGTTTGTTTTTCACTTTCAGAGTATCATTGAAATTCCACTGGATTTTAGCCAAATTCCCTTCCTTTTCAGCATGTAATTGTATAAGCAAATCTTGCAAGTTCGGTCTAATCTCTATCCTCGGCTTTTTGTACATGGTTACCTCTCTATTTAAGGCATAATAATTCAATCGATGAACTCGATCAAACGTTTTTTGTAGTATACCTTCATTAAAGGTGCTAGAAATCTGGTTTTTTGGACTGTGGTTCTCAAATAGAACATTTAGTCGTCGCCAGAATGTCAGGTACTTGTGCATGCTAGCTCATTCCTCCACGGTTCGTGTTTTTCTTTTATTCTTTAAGATCTTCTCTAGCGATTTTTCACTATAGTGAAAACTCGCACTATAGTAGGAAGGCTATATTACACAGTTAGTGTGAAGGTTATGGAAGAACCGATCTATGAACCAACACAACAGTCAGTACCAGGAGCTTATACGAAGACATAAAAGAGAAGCAATTGGTGATGCTAAAGATGTAATTAGGAAGAGACGGAGGGGTAGGCAGGAAACACCAGATGAGGTGTTGCCCCAACCAGAGGTTATTGCTATCAGAGATGAGGATGACAGTGTTGATGAGGAGGATGATGATGATGATGATGATTTCGAAGATGTTGATTTGAATTCACACGCGTTAGATGTTAATGTGACAAGTTCTCCGCAAACATTGGTGATCCCAATCAAGAAAGCACCACAAGTAGAGAAGAAACGGAAGTTCAAACCAATATCCAAGGAACAACGCGAATTGCGACGAATTATGCATTGTCAGTGTGTTGCATTGATGTTGGTCCACGGCGCGATTCGTAATTATTGGTGTAATGATTACAAGTTGATGCAAACTATGAAGGCGTTTATTCCACAATCAGTAAAATCCTTACTATCTAATAATACTGATAAATTGAAAGTTGTAAAGTCTCGACGGTTTTTGGATGCGTTGAAGCAAATTATTGATATATTTCAAGCTAAATTCCATGTTACCCACCAAGGGTTCATATTGAAGAATTGGCACGAGCTAAAAGACCGCCAACCTCGCGTGGATACAAAAATCACCCAGAAGAAATTCCAGTACTTGGTCACAAACTTCCGAGGCTCAAAAGACATTGCTGCACAAGCCTTTGTGTGTGTTTTGCGATCTTTGGGTTTGAAGGCGAGGTTGATCTTTTCTTTGCAAGTACCTGATTACACCTCGATATCTGAGGTGCCAAAAGAGAAACCAGAAATAGCCACAAATCCAGAGAAAACTCTGTTGAATACCAAGCAAAATCTACTAAATAATATTAGATCCAAACCAACTAGCAATGAAAATACTAAAATTGACGAGTTTCAAGATTCAGACTTTCCAGTCTTTTGGGTGGAGGTCTGGGATAAATATCAGGAAAAATGGGTCAGTGTGGATCCCATCGTGATGAAGGTGATTGAGATTGCACCCATGAGACGGAAGAGTAAATTTGAACCTCCTTCGAGTGAGGCTCGAAATCAATTAACCTATGTTATTGCCTATGATAGTTTGGGTGGGGTAAAAGATGTCACCCGACGTTATGCTCACTATTACAACGCCAAAACAATCAAGAAAAGAATAGAATTTAAATCTGATGACTATAAAATATGGTATGACAGGATCCTTGCAGCGGTGAATTCGAAAATTCGAGTGAAAAAGACGAGAAGAGACGTCCTTGAAATGAAGGAGTTTCATGACCGTGACTTGGCGGAAGGTATGCCCAATAACGTCGCCGATTTCAAAAACCATCCGGCGTACGTTCTCGAATCTCAACTAAAACAAAATGAAGTCATTTATCCAAAAGACCTGACTAGTAAATGTGGAATGTTTCGCCAGAAGAATAAATCTAAATCAAAAGAGGTCATCAATGTATATAAACGGTCCCATGTATATATTCTTCGATCGGCAAAAGCCTGGTATATGAGAGGTAGGGTACTAAAGATGGGCGCACAGGCCCTTAAAGTAAGAAAGCTGAAAAATGTTGATGAAGAAAATGACGAAGAAGATACCCGGTTGTATGCCGAATTCCAGACATCTATTTTCATACCCCCACCAATACTCGATGGTATAATTCCCAAGAATGCATTTGGCAATATTGATTGTTACCAGCCACACATGATTCCAGAAAACGGGTATTTGGTTCCAGTTGATTCGTATTCCCTTAAAATCAGTGAAAAAGCTGCACGAATACTTGATATTGATTACGCGAAGGCTATTGTTGCGTTTGATTTTAGCAATAGACGGAGTAGCAGAACCCCAAACGCCAAGGAAGGCGGTATATTGATCGAATCAAAATACAAAGAAGCTATAAATTTAATATGCGACCATTTGCTTGAGGATGAATTACAGTTCCAACGAGATAATCAAGAATTGCAATCTTTGAAACTATGGAAATATTTCCTTACAAAGTTGCGTATTAGTGATAGATTGAATGCCGAACATGGGGAAGTGGTGGACGAGAAGGAGAGTGACAATGGTTATTATAGTGTTGAAAGTGATTCATCTGGATCTGATGTCGAATCAGGAGCTATTGATTCAGCTGTTAGACGAAATTTAAGAACGAAACGTAACGAAGTTACGGAGGAAGGAGGGTTTATGAAGGATCCGGATGGTGATGACGAAGAGGAAGAATATGACGAGAATCAACTTTTAGACGACGAGGAATTTGAAGGTGGATTTACCCGGGAAATTGTGCTGGCAGATATTGAAGAAGTGAATGAAGGTGGATTTACCCGGGAAATTGTGCTGGCAGATATTGAAGAAGTGAATGAAGGTGGATTTACCAGGGAATTTGAACTGGCAGAAATTGAAGAGGTGGATGATGGGGGGTTTATTAAGGTTCATGATCTGGTCGAGCCAATGGAAAGTGAGACCGACAATGAAGGTGGCTTCTTCGTGGACAATAATGAACAAGAGGATGATAATCCGATACATGGCGAAGATTCAAGTGGTCATAGCAAAGATCCAAGTGAAGAGTTACCCGATTCATTATTCCGCTACAATACGCGAGGGGAACTAATCTACGACCCTAGTGGTGATGGAATTGAGGCACCAGTCGATGTTACCATCGAAAAACAATCCACACAATCTCCAGTAAATATTTATGATGAGTCAAACAAAGATAGTGCAATGATCACCAGTGAAAACGATACCAGTGTACAACTAGAGTCTACAAAAACACCAGTGCCACTGCAACCACCAAACCAACCCGTAGCCAAATCACCAACTGATGAAGCCGTGGAAATACTACCACTTGAACCAGATATATCAGATCCGGACCATAAAACAATTCAACTGGAGTCGGAACCTGAAGTTATTTCAAGTCTAATTGATGAACTTCCTGAGGATGAACAAGAATTTGCATTTGAATACGATTCGGATTAAATCGAATGAATGCCTTCTAAGTATAGTAGATAGTCGAAATCTCAATAGTCCAGTATTGCGCACTTATGATTTTAACCGCGCTCGGTTGAATTTCTTCACCTTGACATTCAGTGACTCGGAAGAAAAACATAATGCAACATCACTTTCTAACCATCTCAAGGTGATTAATTAGGCCGTCAGATTTCTTTTGTCCGTTCCATTTCTAAGATGA
The DNA here is from genome assembly GCA_037042355.1 of Candida sp. Y128-05E. Classification (NCBI taxonomy): domain Eukaryota; kingdom Fungi; phylum Ascomycota; class Pichiomycetes; order Serinales; family Debaryomycetaceae; genus Candida; species Candida sp. Y128-05E. The sequence goes on along the minus strand of JAXQKE010000106.1, from coordinate 84,422 downwards.
TCGATGGGCATGTTGCAGATCTTCGTTTACTGCAAAAGTCAAAAGCGCAATCAGTCGAGCAATCCTGATTAAGGCCCAAAACACCTGTTCCTTAGATCTCACCAGAGGTTACGGATCGATATTGCCGATTTCCCTTATCTACATTATTCTATCAACTAACGGCAGTTAGTTGACATAGTAACTATTCCTTCCTGTGGATATCAATAACCAATTTGGAAGAGCGCAAAACTTTTGTTGCGTTCTTCCAAATCCGTCGGATAATTCCTTCACCAAAAGTAACGTGACGCATTCAAAAGCCGATTGATAGTAGATTGCATTAAGTATAAATTAGACAAGATGAAAATTTTTAGTATAACTTCATCTTGTAAGTGTTTAAAGGGCTAAATGACAAACGAAGTTGCTGAGAATGTGCTAGGTACTTTAGGGACAGTCTGTTGGTGTATCCAGTTGATACCGCAGATTATCCGGAATTTCAAAGTGAAGGATTGTGAAGGAGTCCCACCATTAATGATGTTTTTGTGGGCAGCAAGTGGGGTTCCGTTTTCCATATATTTCATAGGAATAGATGGTTCTATTCCGCTCCAAATCCAACCACAACTATTTACATTTTTTTGTTTGGTTACTTGGGTGCAATCATTATATTATCCGCCAGTAAGTCTTCCCAAGAAGAAATTGGTGATATATCTAACATTATTTTTGCTTATTTCCGTTGGTTTGGAAGCAGGGCTTATACTATGGTTACGACCAGTGCATCGTGGCGGCAAAACTTGGCCAATGCTTATCATTGGAATTATCGCATCAATATTATTGACGGCAGGGTTGATTCCTCCATACTTTGAATTAGCAAAAAGAAGAGGAAGAGTGGTTGGAATTAACTTTTTATTCCTAAGTATGGACTCAATGGGTGCATTGCTATCTATGTGCAGTGTGATTGTGGGTAATATGGACATTATGAGTATGATATTATATGCTCTTGTATTGGTGTTAGAAATTGGAATTTTTAGTTCTCAAGTATTCTGGTACACCTGTTTAGGTGGTCGAAATATAATCAGACAAGAAAAGTTGCTAGCAAAGGAAGAGAAAGCGAAGGAGATACATGAAAAGCTAGACGATGGAACTAATTCTGAAATTACCCTTACAGCAGCATTGCTGCGACCTGAAGTATGAGACCTGATAGCAATATTTTGTATAAATATATTTATAGACTTAATTCATAATAGATAATATACTCCTTGCCTACACTATTCTCAGTATAATAATCATAGAAAATTCAATAGTATGCGTGAAAGATTTTGTAGTGTTTGTTCGCACTGCGTATTTAGAAACATTGAAAGTTACAACACTCGAGTAAGGCATAACCAACCACATATGTATATATAATACAATGTCTTCGTTCTATCCTTTGAACCTCGCAGAGGATCCTACTGTCTCTAAGAAGGAGATGGCGGAACAACATTCCCGAGAACTACAAATTGAACAAGCTATTACAATGTATCAAGAGGTGTTGAAATTGCAAAAAAAGGGAAGTTTACATGATGCTTATAATAGATACACAGAGTTATTCAAATTGGATATTATCAATAGTCACGAAATAGAGGAAGAAGACTTTGTCAAGGGTTTGCAAAATGGAGGTATGAACACAAACCCTGATGAATTGACGTTTATTTCACCAAATATTAAATTACTTCGGTACTTGATATATAGAAACAGAGGCATGCTCTACCTTGAAATACTAAAGAAAGGTTCAATTGATCAACTATGTGACGAAGAGACCCCACAGCAAAAGTTTATTGAATTGGCATACCGTATGATTGACGATTTTTGTATTAGTTTGATTTATCAAGAAGCTGACGAGAAACTATTAAGTACTTTGTATGATTTGCTTTACTATATTGGTGCTTACAGACTAGCTAAATTTACTCTAGAGTATAGTTTAACTGGAAAATCGGAATCCGATGATATACTACCTGTTGATCCAATAATAAACGAGAGATACAACTGGATAAGAGGAGTATTGGGGGAACTAGAATTATCTAAGGACCAATTGCAAAAACTGAACAATGACACCGATCGAATAAACAATCACTACGCATTTCTTCATCCGCTTAAACTGGAATTTCAATTGCAAATCACCAAATCAACCAAACTTAATACCTTAGATGTCGGTTTGACAAACTCCATGGACTGGTCTTCAGTCATTGATGCAATTAACCTGGAAATTCAAAACCATCAGGATAAACTGATTGATATTCCTCGTGCTAAGAAATACCAGGATCTATATTCCTATACTGAATACCCACTAGAAAGGGTGAAATTCAGGATTGTCGAGGAAAAAGAAGTGGTTGATGAAGTAGTAACTATAGAAGTCGATACAGAAAGAAATGAAAATGAAGAGAATCCAACTGTCGATGAAAATGAAGAGAATCCACCCGTGAATGAAAATGATGATGTTGATGTTGAAATGCTAGAGCCAGCTATTGAACTTGAAAAGGAGGTGAATGTCACTGAAACTGCAGCCCCTTCCATTCCAGCAGATTCAATTGATGTGGATCTGCCAATGCAGGATGTGAACGAAGATAATTCTCTATCATTGGATGACGAAAGAAAGGTAAATATAGACACTGTGATTGAAATCGAAAATGACAAGAATGAGAACTTGGAAGCAGATGAAGAGAAGCAAAGTATTGAGTTAGAAGTTGCAAATGAAAAAGATACAAATAACGATTTGAAGGACGAGGGTATCGAGGATGAAATTACTGTATCGAATGCTGATCACGAAGAAATTGTAAATGGAGATATAATGGAAACACAGAAAGACGACGTAAAGGAGGAATCGAAGGAGGAATCTAAATTAAAAGGTCGAAATAAACCACAGCGAGCATCAAGAAGATTGGCTCAGACAGAAGTTTTCGATCTGACACCAGAAATAATCTTACAAAGAAGCTTTTTTGATGAAACTAGCCGATTTTATGATACATTGAGAGGATTTCTAGTACATTTAAACAACGACGACAAGAGATTCAAACTTTTGAATGTTGTTGACATGTTTTTGCCAGTAGAAGGTGATACTCCGGCTAATCAGTATATTACCGATTTCATAGATTCCCTCAACAACTGGGAACACCCAACGTACACAAAGTGTCTTTTGGGTAACAACTCGACTATAAAAACAAGTGAGGATGAAAAAGTAAAACTTCTTGATGTGTTGAGTGGGTTTGCCAAAACAAATTTAGATCTGATGGCTGAAGTCAATGAAATGAAAAGCATAGCCGATTATGATGATGAAAATACAATTAAAGAGTATTTACTATCGCTTAATGATACCCAAGTTCATTACATGGAATTGAAATTAAAAATTTTGTCCAGATTATTGGGATATTCTGAATTCAATGGGGAGATAATTTGTTTGGTAATCAGTACTGTGTGGCCTAGGAAACTTTTTAACAAAGTTAAGGATTGGACACTTCAGAATGAACATTATTTACAGCAGATATTAGCTACTAATGAAATTGATGTTGAAAAAACGTTGCCCTTGTCAGTTAGTATCCATGAAATATTAGTTGACACTTACCTTTCAGTACAGGAGCAAATCTCAGTACTCCTTGCGCAAAGTACCCAAAAGTACCATAAACCTACGATAAACTCGCTTTCACTTGAATTGGTAAAGTTAAAAGGAACATTAAAAAGTTGGGATTTATTTATTGGGAACTTATTTAATTTGGCCAATCACCAGCATATAATTTTGACTGAGGTTGAAATAAGATATAAATGGAGTAGCATCAACATGCAAAAGTCGTCCAATATACACTCATTGGACAACAAATATGTGATATTGAAATTGCAAGAACTACTGAAAATGGTAAAGGAATATGATGAGGATTTTCACCTTCACTTGACAAACTATTGTAACATACCTGACATTAATCTTGACAATATCAAGGGGCAATTGACAACATTATCGGTGCTCTCAATGTTCTCTAGGATTTTGAGTGAATCAAATAGCAACAACCCGGAAGCAATCAACTTGTTGAAAGTTATTTTGAAGGGTGATACTGCAGGGTTTGAATATAGCGAAGAATCAGCTGTGACAGCTGAGGCAATTAATGCAATCACAAAATTTTTAGACAATTCACCAATTGATATGAAATTAAGTTTGTGGAATATATTATTCCTGTATTATTCATCTAATGACAAATCCATCGAATTCCAACTTGGTTTTGAATTCAATCTAAATTACCTTCTTGCTTATCTTTCCAGCGATGACTATGAATCATTAAATGTATCATCTCGATCTAACACTTTGATTAAGATTATAGGATTCTTAAGTGAGAATGTGAATTTGTTTCTTTCCATAATTGCAAAAAATGAATGGAAACTTCCCAGTAATAAAATCGATGATTCTGTTTTCGAAGTTCTTTTGAGATACTTTGAATTATTTTATTTGTTTAGCCTTCACGAGGAAGCTGCTATGATATCCTCACTCAAAGTGTCAGTCCAAAAAAAGTCTCTCGCTAGTTACAAGTGTTTGAAAAATATCTTTGTGAGGATAACTTCTATCTTGCTCATATATTATAGAGCATCCTTGTTTGAAAAAGAAGGTGATAATTCAAAATCGGGCCATACTATCAGTGATTTGATAAGTGTGACACATGACCAGTTAGGTATTCGGAATGTTTGCGATGCCTCTGATAGTTTGTTTTTGGAAATGGCACAAGAGACTCTTATTGAATTGCAAGGTGATTCAAGGCAAGATTTGGCTCAAATTTTGTTTTGCCGATATCATTACAGTGTTTCCATCGGAGACTTCACACCAAAAGATCATGGCAGTGAAACACAACAGGAATTAGATGAAAGTACTACTAAAGAGATTTCGAGATTCATACTTCCTCAATGCTTTCGAACTAACCCAATTTTAAATGTCCCCAAACATGATACAAAGGGTTTAATAGAAGACTTCTACGAGGTTATTGGAGATCCCGAATTTGATTCTTGTGCTGTGCTGGCAAGAAATTTAGCAATTATGGATGATTTTTTGGATAACACAGACGTCACACCGCGATTTATGCGGGACTCTTTTCACGGACTATTAGATCTTGAGTTTTCACCAATTTCGAAGAACCATGAAATCATAGAAAACGGTCTATACTATTTGATTGGAGTTATATCATATTCGTCTTACAGGATCAGAAAGAAAAGTATGCAAACGAGAGCAGTTGAACTAGAGAATATAATAAAATTCTTGCGGAATGATTTGATTTATGGCACGAAAAGAGTCGAAAGTTGGTATCTTTTAGGTCAGGCATACGGATTTTTGGTAGAAGACGATTTAATTTGGACGGCGGATAAGTTGACGGTACCCGAAAGAAAGATACAAACAGCTAACTTGCAAAGGAAATCAATTATTTGTTATTTAATGGCTATTAATGGGACTATTACCCCCGAAAGCTCGAGAGCACAGTCATTCAAGCCAATCATTGGAAACTTGATGGGATCATTTGCCAAAGAAATGTATAGTGCATGTATGTCACCTATGGACATGCATGCTTTCAAGGCTAAAATGCATCCCAGATTTGTTCGAAGAGATACCACGAAGTTTGATATGTCTCCACTGACAAGTTCGATTCCACTTTTGCTATGTTTGAAAGTAATTCAACAGTCTTTGCATTTGAGTATTAAAGCCAACCCAAAAGACTGGACAAACTACTATTATCTAGCAAAGGTACAGAGAAAGCTAGCAATCGACCCCAAATTGGTGCTAAACACCATGTTGGAGGCCAGTGAACTAGCATTTGATCAATCGACCCCAACGGATCGAATTATTGAACCGCATTACACCATTTGTTCGTATGTGTACAAATACTATAAAGCTGCAGAAATTAGTTTTGATGATGCTGTAACTATACTAAAGCAAGATCCTGTTATTGCCTTACCAGAAGATCATATTCCAGATGAGAAGAACCGCACAGCTATAAATTTTTATAGAACAGTGGTGTATTCCTTGAGAAAAGTGGATTCCTATGACAAGAAACACTGGCATCATAAACCTCGATACAGACTCTCAAAAGTTTTGTTCGACGAATTTAATGATTCCAATGAAGCAATAGAACAAATGTCGAGTTTGGTATCAGTCAAGGCAAATAGCAAAACGTTAGTACTGATTTGGAAACCTGAAAACGAACGTCCCGGTAAGCACTTTTATTACACTTACCAATATGCCAAATTTTTTATTCAATTACTAACATTCAACAATGATTTGGTAAATTTGATGAATATGTTTCCACGTTTACGTCGGTCAAACTCGATTATGGTACTGTTATACACAGCTTGGGAAAGCATTTGTTCGTCAGTTTGTAAGATCATAAGAACTCTGATTGATGTGGAGACAAATTTTTTATTTACAGATAAATTCATGCAAACTTTGACTTACCAGTCATTCATGAAGAATTCCAAAGTGAACCTTGAAGCTATACAGAAAGATGGAATTCCTAAACCGTTGGAACCTTTGGTGTGCTATCTTTACAACTTGAATGATATGAAAAAATTTAACAATGGATTTGGACCAACCTCTTTTATTGATGATACTATTGTGGCAATCTTTTTCAAGATTTACATTTATTTTGCAAAAGAAAACGAACCGGAGCTACCAATTGCCAATGGTGGTAATAGCAATGGGACAGGTGAATCTCCAAGCGGTAAGTACAAAAAGATTGCCAAGCGTGATATTTTCCCGTTTGTAACTGAGATTTTGAAGAATAGTAGACGAGAAATTGAAACTATAATAAAAGAAAACCCAGCAATCTTCAATGATTTTGTCAAATCCAATAAAGAAAGACAAGAGAAAGAGAGGTTAGAGAAGGAGAGATTAGAATTAGAGGCGAAAGCAAATGCTGCAAAAATCGAAGAAATTACTGACGGAAATTCGCTGGCAATAATTGAGGTCACCAGTAGACCGTTAACACCATGCAATCCACAACCGGTGGTGGTATTAAATGGCAATAGTGGTGGCCAGATTGCACATTATACCAGTTTCCCAATTATGCAGAGTATACCCGTTAATTACGAGACTAAGACTGGCGTAGCTGATGAAGCATCAGTCACAATTATTGTTGAGCACGATGGACCTAATTCGCTAAATGATCCCGAAAATGAATCTGAGATTATCAGTGTTGCTTCGAATGATGAACCTAACAATACTGAAGTGACCACTAAACGACCCGCTGTGGATTTAATGGAACCCGAAGAAAGCAAGCGAGTTAAGAAAGACGACACTACTACTTGAGATCGTTTTGGAATAGAGAAACTTTTTAATGTAAATATATCTATAAATGCATATAAACGTACTTTCGCAATCACTTCGTGATTACTCACTCCTTGTGATCACTCACACAACTTCAGCATCGACCAAAATTAGTTTACGTAGCGACAAATCATACACCATACCATTGATTTTCTTCACTTGATACTTCAACCCATCATATTTCCTACGCAAATTATCATTTTTCAAATCCAATAATTGAAACCCTTGTTGTAATTTCGAGGTCAATTGGGAGTTAATGACAGCTAGACTGTACTGAAGTTTATCAGATTGGCTAATACTAATTTTTATAATCACCTCTGACGTATAATCAACAATAACGTCAACTAAACGTAATAAAGCCAACAAATAACTAGTGTAGTCTTTGGTCAAGTCTCCAAAAAGCAGATTTAATTCCTCTGGAGTCATAATCAAGCCCAATTCATCAACGGTGGAGATCATGGGCACAGTCAATTTACCATCAATTGGTTTAGAGAATATTTGAGCAATTTTCTTAAAATAACGATATTGCAACAAAATGAAACAGCAATCTTCGTGAATTTTGCCTACAAGCCTTTGCTTTTGAATAGGATTCAAGTTCAATTTCTCCAATTGTTCAATATTCTTCTTATAAACCAGTTTCAAATTTTCGACAATATTTCCACAATCAACAACACCAGTTTCGAAGCGATGAGCTTGGGGACTATTATTGCCCAAATCAATACCATACTTGAAATATTTGTTTTCACTAAGATTAACTGGTTGTACTGTGGCAATAGTGCCAAACTCCGATTTAATGGTTGCAAAATCAAGATTAACTTGTTGCTCCAATTGTTGAGCTAAGTTTCGTTCTTCATTACTAGAAATGTTAGCATTGGTGATTTCCAATTTCACATCATTTCAATTAAATTACATACTCTTTAACTATCTGCTGTTGAAACGACTCAAAGATGTCTCTAAGCACCCCACTAGAATCCATGACTAAATTGGTTAAAAGTGACTGTGAAATTTCTCACTCTGATGTCAAGCATAAATCTGGTGTTGAAAAAGTTTTATAAATTAACCATTCTTTCTTACTTGTAATCATCATAAACTCGGGTTTACTACTTCAACGAACTAATCCATTGATATTACGGATAGAAACATAAAAAATATCGGAAACGAAGTATCAGAATTTTGTTTTTGTGGGGTATTACAAAGATAGCTAACAACAAGACTAGGTAACAACTTAACAATGACAAGAGTACTCTTTTTGCCTGGCTTCATGCAGAATGGGAGGAGGTTGGCCCAGAGAGCCAAAGAATTAGAACAAGGATTGAAGAGTATAGGTGTTACCATCGACTATGTTGATCCTCCAAATAAGATTAAGTCGAAAGAACATGTGGCTTATCCCCTTGGAGGTACCGAGGAGGAGAGAGAAAATAAGTGGCAATCGATAGTAGATCGCGATTTCAATAGGTGCTGGTGGGACTATCGTGGTGACGATGCTTACTTAGGTTTCGAAGAAGGGTTGGATTGGATTATCAATTATATTAAGGAAAATGGTCCTTACGATGGGGTTATGGGCTTTAGTCAGGGGTCTTCGATGGCCGCCATATTGACCAATTCTATAGAACGGTTATTACCCCAACACGGTAGCTTCAAATTTTCAATCTTGATCTCGGGGTTCGCTTTCACCGAGTATATTGATACCTCCAAACGCAATAGAAATCGGGCTTCGGATGTAAATGAATTTAAAGCTAGTGTTAAATTGAAAGAGAGATATGCAGTGTATTTCACACGTCCTAAAGACCTTAGAACTAAAGTGGTCGTTGTCTACGGTTCTTCCGATCCAGTATTACCTCCGTTGAGAACTGAGTACTTGGCAAGTATATTTGAGCCAAATGTTTGTTTAATCGACTTTGTCGGTGGACACTACGTACCAACAAATCCAGAAACTATAAAAAGCATTATCGCAGCGGTTAACCCGGCAGTAAACTCCAGTAACTTGTGAAGGAAACGATTTTAGACTTTAGATTTTTATATTAGAGTTTATAGAGACCATGGTTAGATGATGGCAAATGTAAACATTCTACTGCAGCTGTTTTTTTAGTTGCAGTCTAATAAGTATTTACAATTATAGAATCGTCGTTGACCAACATGGTTGACTTCAAGAACACTCAAATAATGGAAAACAACACATAACGAGAATAAAATTAGAAGCCCAAAGTAAGAGAATATAGATAAGTTATCAATTACTCTACAGATTGTATAGAGAGTGTTGATTGTTTTATAGTAAAATATTTGATTGTGCTTTCGAATCCCAAGTGCAACAATTTTCAAGTGCTGCCAAAATGTTTCATCACCAAAATCATTCAATCTCACTATAGGAATACACACCCACGAATTATGGATCAACAACAGGAGATCCAACAGGGTAAAGACACAGAGACACCCGTGAATGATCATTCTCAAGATATCCAAGCTCTACAAGAGTTACGGAATAAACACGCTCTGGAAAATGATTCCAACTCATCGGAATCAAGTGAACTAGCCAATAAACGACGTAAAGCCAATATGGATTTACCCGATCCATTCTCAAGAAGGGAAAGAGATACAAACCCTCAACGACACGCACCATCTTCAGTGTACGCTGGGCAAACAGAAGCGCCAGCATGGATGAACAATAATCAATTGGCAGGTAAATATGGACAATACGGTAATAAAGCTGCTCCTAAAATTGCTAATACTAAAAATAACGATAGGTACTCGAAATATGGTACTACTCCCGTTGATAGATCTGCGAAGGCAGAAGATAAATATTCAAAATATGGTGTTGCATCTACAACTGTACCTGAGGTTAAGATTGATCGGTCAAAATATTCAACTGACTCTAGAGCCAGTGAGGAGTCAAATCAAGAGGAAGAAGAGGGTGAGCTGGAAACAGTTGCACCATATGTTAACTTGGAGATTGCCAACCCTTCTAAAATTCATATACCCGGAGAATCACAAAACCAATACCAAACGTTCAAGTCGAGAATCAATAATAAAGATGTTCGTGATATAAATTCTATTGTTAGACAACATTACAATCAAAGAACCAAAGTTTCTAAGTATCAAGGTCCTCGTTCCAATTCGCCCATTTTCAAATTAAGAAACTTTAATAATATCATCAAGTATATATTATTGGGCAACCATGTTAAACGTCTGGCACCAAATCAACCGTTATCGATTCTTGATTTATGTTGTGGTAAAGGTGGGGACTTGAACAAATGTGAATTCGTCCAAGTCGACCAATATATTGGTATTGATATATCCGATGTTTCGGTCAAGGAAGCGTTCTCCAGATACTCGCAGCAAAAAGCTCGATTTAAACCTCATGGCAAAGTGGTTAGAGATTCACGTCGTTACAATTTCGAAGCCTGTTTTGCCACCGGTGATTGTTTCACCAAATCAATTCCCGAGATTTTAGAACCTAATTTCCCAGGGATCATTGAAAACTTGTTCCCTGTCGATTGTGTTTCGGCGCAATTTGCATTCCATTATTCATTCGAAACCGAAGAAAAAGTTAGAACTTTATTAACCAATGTCTCGCGTTCGTTGAGAGCAGGGGGGAAATTCATTGGTACCATGCCATCGTCCGATTTCATTAGAGATAAAATTGTCCGCAAGGATTACATGGTTAATGATTCAAATGAAAAAGTCAAGTTTGGTAATGATATCTATTCGGTGACTTTCGATAACAAACCACCTCTCGACGGGATTTTCCGTCCCCCTTTTGGTAATGGTTATTCTTACTACTTACAGGATGCCGTGGATAATGTACCAGAATATGTCGTTCCTTTCGAAACTTTGCGAGCATTATGTGAGGAATATGGGTTGATATTGAAATATAAAAAGAATTTCATCGATATTTATAATCAAGAGATTCCTAATTATTTCTCCCGATTAAGCAAAAACATTATTGATGGAATAAAAAGAACCGATGGAAAGTATGGTGTTGAAGGTGATGAAAAAGAAGCAGTGGCATTTTACTTGGGGTTTGTGTTTGAGAAAATGAGTTGAACAAAAGTATTTATTGGTAATTCTAGAACCAAACTGCCGTATCAGTCCAGCTAGTACGGGAATTTAACTAACTATGCCGGGTTGGATCCAATACAATTGGTAATACAGAATCAAAATAATTATATCTCTAGAAGTTCACACCCATAATAAAATCTCATGTTTACCAATATGGCTTAGTTTGCGTCTACGACGATGCATATTATCGCACTTTTAAGTCAATAGTATCAATTGGGTTCATTCCGAAAGAGGATAGACCGTAAATATCTACGATTGAGCTATATTTAGATGTTGCAGTATGAGGCTGTGCCTTTCAAAAAATCCGACACCATAATCAAAATCGTCAATTTTTTACTTGGTGATCTCAAACTATACATTGTAATTTATTTTAGTGGTTGTTAGCAGTTTATAGTATTCAATAGGATGTATTTACCCAAGCCTTGTGCCATACGGATAAATTAATATTTTTTGATTTGATATTGTTCCATAAGATGCATATAAGGTGCGGCCCTGATGCGGCTCTAGTTTAAATATGTCAAAGTTTGTCCCCCAAATATTTACTAAAGTCCATCGGAGATGATTTCGAAGGTATCCAAGCGAAAGAAATCCAGAAATGGGTGTCTGAGCTGTAAGAGGTTGAAGATTAAAGTATGTGTAGCAAGTTTCCGAAAAAAATAGAAGTCAGGATTAACCTTTAGTGTGATGAAGTAAAACCAAGCTGTGAATATTGTCGACATACCAGGAGGATATGTGTTTACCCTGATACAATGCCGAACCAACTAACTAAGTTCCAAGTGACGACAATCAATGATTACCTAACCACCAAATTGAATCAACCATCAACTCAACTAAATCTTTCCAGATTTGAATTACGACTTTTGACCTACTTCAATGAACAATGTTTGACGCACTATGTCGAAGAACGAAAGCAAGATATGAAGATTGGTTGGACTGAATTGCCTTATGAATTTCTTAAATCAGATTTGGTTAGAGTATCAGTATTTTCATTTTCTTCATTATTGCTTCATGATCAAGATTTATCCGAATTCCACCGTATTGACAATTTCCTGGACAATCACAATCAAGATACCAATCTGGGCAACTCAATAATACTGAAGCGATATTTAACATCAACTCAATTATTCAATCAAACACTTAATAAGCTAAATAATTTAATTTCAAGCAGTAGTGATTTGACAACAGCAAAGTTCCAATATAATACTGCTATGGATATCCATATATCATCGGCGTTGATTTACAACTACCTATGTCTAAGTCCATTGAAAATGGTGTCGCTCTTATCGTTGGATAGAGCAAATCCCGATTTTGTATCAATCATCAAGGGAATGCAACATACCATGGAAATTGCGTCGACTTCATTCAAAGGCACTCCTTTACAAGGTATATATGATTCTCATTTTGAACCTGACGCCAAAACTCTACCACCTTATGTTTTGATAACCAACTTAAAAAATGATTTACCTAAACCCAGTGATCCTGATTATCCAATTTTATTAGATGCTATTGAAGGTTTACATCGAGGGTTAGTAACAGCAGTAAATAGAAGTTACCCTATCCCGTTTACGAGATGGTTGCTATTTTTGAAACCACAATTTTATGATTTATTGTATCTTGAAAATCGACTAGCGTTACGATTGCTATACACATATTCCTGTTTGATGTTGTTGATTCGGTTCTTTATCTCGGAGTCAGAAAATATTTGGCGAGAGTTTGTTACTACTTATAGAGAAAGAGTGCTCAGTCAATATGGTCAGTGGACTAACCCCCATGATGAAGCATTATATACTCTAGCAGTAGAAATTCAGTTTAGAATCATGCGCGATAAATGCATAATCTTTGACAATCTAGATCCCATAGGATTAGTTAGTTGGTGTCAGTCACCATCGAATAATTCACCCGATTTTACAGTCTCAGGACTATCATCAACTATCACAACCCCAGGATCAACCTTCACAACTCCCGACTTTCCTGAATCATTATTTGATGGTTTGGACTTGCATGATTTCGATCCTCCTGGTTTTGATTCTCCAGCATTATCATTATAAAATTTACCTTATATATAGTTTTGATAACTAATAAAGGTAAATTTTGCAAACATTGCAATCATTCTTTCAATGGTTAATTTTGAATCCTGTAGCGTACATGTTAAACTAGGTATTTCGTAAATAACTCTTACTGGGAGCCGATACCAGCCGCAGAGATTTTTATGGAGAAATTATAGATGAGGAAAGCTTTTAGTAGAGCTCTGTCTGAAAATACATTCATAACTTTCAAAAAATGATCTAGTTAGATATCATAAGTTCGGAACGATTGCTATGGGTTAGTAAATAACAAATGCACTTGGGTGTGGAAAGTTGTAATAAAATAAAGTCTTACTAAAAATTCACATTCAAAGAGAAGCAAATTCGTATGTAAGTATTGAATCGGTATGTCTGAAATTCTAGAATCGTTATAGAAAAGTTGCATTTTATTCAAAATCCGAGGAACAGTTTTGATGCTGGAGGACTTAGGAATGAACTATATCAGTGCTATGACTACATTTTCGGGGAAACATAACAATGGGGGCCATCTACAGCGCCACGTACTTACATCCCCTTTGAATCAACAGTCTTCTACTACTTCGAATTTAACTTTTGTTCTAGCCAGATAATTTGGCGATCCGATAACTCCCCAGTCTAAACTATATTCCATTTTAAAACAAATCTGGGTTAAACTTTCAGTGATTCAACTAAAAGCTTAATGGTGTTACTGGTAGCGCTTTGGTATGACAAAGACCTGTAATAGGCCGTTCTGATTCCGAAATCAAACCCTCCTAATAATTCTAGACTCGTTACATTATGGTATTTGATGAATGTAATCAAAAAAATTAGATTGATTGAATCTTTCATAATTAAACCAATACCCGCAAATCAATTAGAAAAAATAGTTGAGTATTAGTATCCAAATGATAGACTACTGCTCTAATAGAACTTAAAACTACGCACTTTTCATTGTTGCATCTTATCGCTTAAATTTCCAGATCCAATCGATCGGGTATAGGCATGGAATATAAGTATAACTTAGAATTAACAATATCCAAGTTATATTTTTTCATGATTCAGATTAAATACAAACGCCATCCGATGATTGCAAAGAAAATATTACGCAAATACTTTGTTTCTAGAATAAAGTTTCAACTGTCGTATATGGAAGGTTGAACATTTTTAATACTAGATTTCATCGTTACATAATTACACCATTTTAAAAATTTGAAGTAGTTAATACTTTGCTCATTACATTATGGACTCTTTGCCAATTAAAAATAATACATATGTTTAATAGATTAGACCTTGTTGTCATGATGTCAACAACTAAATGTTGAATTGACTATGTAGTAGAAAGTATGACATCCAGCCGGCATCTCCGTAACCGGCTCTACATAGTTTAAATTATGCAACTAGGCGCCACTATCAGACGACATCTTAACCTCAATATACGAGGTAACAAAATATCGCTGTAACAGAATGTTCCATTACATAAAATATTTTGAAATTCTAAAAAATATTACTAAAATTTCAATACAGAGATAGTGAGGTAAGTTTAACCATTGCAAAAGGTTGACCGTGCAATAGTGTAGTTAATGGACAACAACTACTTGATCGATGGAAAGACCGGGTAAAGTAGAAAGAACTAAGTTTGTTTATAATCGTGATCTACGTATGTAATAATTCTTAAAATCTCTTGAAGGTATTTTTATTGAAACCTTATCGTACCAGGTACAACAAGCATCGAGTACACCTTGATGAAAATAATGTTTTATTAAGAATAATAAAATACCCCAAATTTCATAACTACTCTTAGTATTGCATAATTGTGAATATTAATAGAACGTATGATCTAGATTGTGTTCCTGTGCCACTTAAACGAATGTTCACAGGCCATTGATATTTGAAACATTCAACATACCTGAATTGAAACGTGGTGTCATACTGGTGGTACGAGACGTCGTCCACATCTCAAGGTGTGATTATGGCAAGGTCATACGATTTTGTGGCCGATCCCTCCACTGTACCTTGATTTCAGCGTAGTCAAATGGTAACAATATTGAAGCCGAGTTTAATCGAATGAAATTATTGTTTATTTTTTCGATTGCTGCAACTTTTAAATTCTCTGCATGATATTATTTTTTAGACTATAAAAATGCTTTTTAGAATTTTTAGATTTTTAGAAACCTTCACTGTTGAAATATTTAGTTACGAATTATAAAGTATGATCTAATTATTTGGTATTTGTTTTGATTTTTATTATATTGGCATTTTTATTAGAATACTAAACTGGAGAATTTTCCAGTTTAATTTAACTTCTTCTACTGGTCAATCAATTGTTGGTGTTTGATTTTAATTCATATCATCTTCTCATTGATTTAAGTGTCGTTTCGATTGGAGAGATTAGACTTCTACACGTCGTCAGTTAGATTGCTTAGAAAGTTATTGTTCAAGTTTCAATAGATGATTCATTTACATTCAAACTATCTTATTAATCTTTTTATATCAATTATCCTTTAAACTTTTCTCGTCTCATTCGTTAAGATACCAGTTTAATATTTCCATTCCATTAAAGAGCTCCTTCTACCATCAATTGGGTTACTTTTGATTATTGTCTTCGTATAATGTCTTCCGATGAAAAGTCACAATCTTCTTTTGATTTGAATCACTCCCCAATCCATGATACCGCTATTGATAAATCACACGAATCGGATTCGGATAATAATTCTAGTTATAATGAAGATGACAAAGATAAGAGTGGCTCCGATTCTGATGATTCAAGATCTTATAAGAACGTATCCATCAATTCCATTTTGAATGTTCATGGGAAAAGAATCAAAACAAAATCGAAAGAATCTTCATCGGGTGAATTACCTACAGAAAAGGCTCCATCACCAATAGTTCCAAGTACCCATTCAAGATTATCTAATACACCGTCAGCTTCATTATCTACATCACCTAAATTTCATTACAGAAACGAAGATTCCCAAACAACATTTAATTCGAGTCATTCTAATATCGAATCACATCAACAACTAGACCGAGACTCCCATAGCACGAGTACCCATCTTACACCTCAAATTCAAACAACTACACTATCTCAAACTCCAGGACAAATCTCTGGCCAACCACAACCCCTTCCACAAGTCCAGTTGAACTATGGACAATACTTACCTTATTCTATTCAACCAACACAGTCCCATGAACATTCGTATACGACTTTATCTCAATCGCAATCTGTATCATTACCAGGAGCTCCATTACCTTATGGAAGCTTACCAACACATCATCAATCTCAAGATCTCGACCATTTACATGAAATGAAACGAGGGAGAAGGTTCAGAAGAAGATACAATCAAATTGTTCGCAAGTACAGTTGCTCTTTCCCACAGTGCAACAAGAGTTATGGATCTTTGAACCACTTGAATACCCATATTGTTACTAAAAAACATGGCCATAGAAAATCCAAAGCTGATTTTCAAAATTCAAACACTAGTAATGACGAGCATTTACAAGCACAAGCATTCAGTGATCCAGGTTATATGGCAGGTTACTCTGCTCCACCTGATTACTCGTCTGGGAGTTATTGGTATGGGTATGTGATGCCTTCAATGGGTGGTACGGGAACAGCTTCTGGGGGTAGTGCTGGATATTTACCACATTCCGAACCTCAACCAACTATTGCAGCCAATGCACAAGGGCAACCCCAACAATATCTCCAATATAATCCTGCCTACCCTGCTGTAGCCCAATCGTCGTGGATGACACCAGCAAACCAACCTCAACAACAACACCATTTGCAACAACAGCAACGAAATATCATTTTGCAGCAACAGCAGCAACAACAACAAGCGCTACATCATCAACAGATGCAACAGCAACAAATCCTGCAATTTCAACAACTGCAGCAGTCTCAACAACAACTCCACCATCAACAGCAACAATTTTCTCAATATGCAACTTCTTCGACTTTTCCACCTACTCCATTAGCTCGCGGTGGTAATAATATCAATCCTAATTATCACGGACAACAGCAACTGCATCCACAGCAGCAGCAAATGCATGACCACTCACGAGCACAGAGTCCCCCTGTAAAATAACATACATTCGAAACATTTTCTGTCGTTTAGACTATACATTCATAGATTAGAATAGTTGAAAATAATTAGCATTGTAAAGCTTGTATTGGGAAATGTAAATAGCAATAGAAGACAATTCGTATTCAAAAAGAGAATTGAAGAGACGTTTATACCGTTTGTAGCGGAAGTTAGCATGGTGTCTACGAAACGAAATAAAAGTATACCTGTATTAATTGTATTCAAGATATTTTGAGTCAAATTTTTCACAGAACTCGACTGTTTCTACTTTTACACCATTGCAGACTGAGTACTACAGACACTGGTGGCCCTTTTTTATCGTGTTTTGATGTTTTTGGTGATTTTCAGCCATTAAATTTGTGTGAGCGTGGATCAACAAAATTTGTTCAGTGGTGTTTGCATTGGAACAGTTCACAACGCTTATAGAACACGTTGATTCTTGTTGAATATGGCTAAGAAAGGGAATAAAAATAACAAACAGAAGCAGAAGCAACCTGTTGAGGTAAAAACAGAGAATTTGGTACAAGATGAACCCAAACTGAATGAAGAAACTACCGCAGTTGTTCAAGAAATCGATAAACCAATTGATCCAGTAGTGCTACGAACCGAGTCCAGGGAGATTCTGGGTATTGATGAATCTGGTCATGTCGATGTGTTAACTGATGATATCAAGAGTTCAGAGAACGCTACTACAACTGATACTCCAAAATTTCCAGACATTCCAATTGATCCAATAGTGCTACAAACTGAATCTAAAGAGAAACTGGATGAGTCTGTCCACATAAATGTTTCAACAGATGAAATCAAGAGTGCAGAAATTGACACAGCAAAACTTGCAGTCCCACAATTGAATTTGACACAGCAAAATCAATCTACAGAATCTCTTGGAGAGCCAATTGTGTCAGTGGAATCTACACCTAATGTTGCACAAACGAAACCAAAGAAACGTTTAACCCTACAAGAAAGATTGGCTTTGGCAGCAAAAGGTAAAGGAAAATCAAAAGACACTAATACACCTACATCATCGGTTCCTCCATCTACACAGAATTCTAATTTGAATTCACCAACTTTATCTCCTGTCCAAGACAAGAATGATGTAGTAGAGGCGATTGATAGCAGTTCGAAAATTTCCGATGAAAATAATCAATTGAAACAGAAAATTGCACAGCTAGAATCGGAAAACCAACAATTCAACGACAAAGTTAAGACTATGACCAAATCATCGGGGAATTCGAATGTTCAGGACCTTATGAAAAAATTAACTGCAAAAGACGAGGCTATAGGTCAGTTAATGAAAGAAGGTGAAGCTCTATCGATGAAAGAATTGAAATTAAATGAATCAATTAAAAAATTGAAAGTCAAAAACTCTGAATTAGAATCTAATTTACTTGATTATAGTGAAAAAAGTCAAAGTACAACAATGAAGCTTGGTGAATTGGAAGATTTCCTTTGGGCTAACAAATTCAAAAATGTTCAACAATTAATTAATAATTACAGCGAATTGAAAAGCAAACTTGAAGACACTACCGCCAAACTTGCACAAGAACAATCATGGCAAAAGAAGTATTCTGAACAGGAAAAGCTTTTAGATAAAGAATTACAAAAGAGTAAGGATTTAGGAATAGAATTGAACGATGCCAGGGTAGCACTAGAAATCATCAAACAACGTCACGACTTGGAATTAGATTCCAAGAATACAATAATTAAAGATTTGAAAGACGAAATATCTTCGGATAAACAACTCAACAATGAAGAAATAAGTCGATTAGAAAATAAGATTGAATCCTTGAGATTAGAGAAAGAATCGGTACCTCAGCAGAATGCTATGGAGGGTGAAACTAAATCAATCGATTTGAGTGAGTACACTAAAATGTCCGAGAACCATCATAATTTGCAACAAGAATATTTATCTAGACAAGAAAATTGGAAATTAATAGAATCAAACTTGCTTGGAAAGATTGACAATTTATCTAATTCATTAGATATTTTGAAGAAATCTAAATTAAAAACTTCGAATGATATTAAAAAGTTAAACTCGTCATTAAATGATATGTCTAATAAGAATAAGGACCTCGAAGAACAATTAGTTTCAGTCAAAAATGAGAAGCAGCAATTACAATTGGAATTGGAGATTAAAGAAAATGACTTGAATGACTTGAAAGAGAAATCAGAAACTTTCAAAAACATTTACAATAGTGATAAGCAAAATTTGGAAATGAAAATAAAAAATCTACAAGATTCATTAGATGCCACTAAGAATAGCCTATTATCTCCTCGCGGGTCTTTGTCCAGAGGTGGTGGTTTACAATTAGATCTCGATCTGAAAGATTATGTACCAAATCCACAAGAGTTGTATGAACTGCCGTCGTGGGATATTAAATTTGGTGAATCTTCAATAACCCCAAAAGTATCTAGCACACAATTATACTTTGATGGTTCACGAAGACAATCTCTCAACTCGATTTCTGAAGATGGAGAAGAGGATCTTGAAACTATGGATGAGGATGATTTCTCCCTCAACTCGCGTCAACCAAGTTACACGCAGAGCTTTAATATGCAAAATGGCTCCAGCAATCGAAATATTCAAATGCTTAACAAAATTAGTGCCACAAGTAGACGCTTGGAAGTTGAGATCAACACGTTGAAGGAAGAAAACGGAAAGCTTATACTCGAAAAAGAAGAAATTCAACAAAGTTTGTTAGATAAATACAAATTGGTTGAAGAAGTCGATGAATTGAAAGGGCAGATTGATGTATTAACTCGAGATTTAGAGAAGAAGGATATTCAGCAACAAACAATGTTGGAATTAATCGGAGAGAAGACAGAACAAGTCGAAGAATTGAAGGCAGATGTTGAAGATTTGAAAGATTTGTGTAAATTACAAGTCCAACAAATGGTGGGTCCAGAATAGAGTAGGTGTCTTTGAAAATAACTCATCAAGTCTTTCAAATTCATCCTACCAGTATCATTTATAGAATTTTGTTGGTGTGCATATAAAATTTTACATTCTGAAAATTTAAGTAACTGCGAAGAGTTGTGATGAGACTGGAAATCGTATATATTCACATCCACAACCAATAACATAATGGGTGCTGGTCTTACAAACTGCATTGACTCTAAGAGCACATACTTTGCCAATTTGATATCTAAAAGTGGGAGAAACGAAGTTCAAATCTACAGTATCAACAAAGAATCTGGATCGATTACCTTAAATCAAGTATTAATAAAAGTTGAATTAGAAGCGGATGAAAATATTCTTGACGCTGTCTGGATAGACAACAATGAACAAAAGAACAAAAAACGTGGGAAGAAGAGATCTAATGGTAATGCACCTGTTTCTTCTTCTAATGATGATTCTCAAGTTTTAGCTGTCTTAGTTGAAACTGGTGATATTATAATATTTTCACCTCACAATGATGTCGCCTCTAGAAGAATTTCAGGTGGGTCCAACTTTATTGGATTAACTGCATCGTTGGAATCTGCCTGGGCATATTCTCAAAGTGATATTCATCAAATTTCACTTGAAACAAATACAACTCTGAAACAAATCACGTTGACTGACAATGTTTCAATTGCCCAAGCCATTCATCCTAAACCAAAGTCTAAGAAATCTCAAATAATAACAGGAAATAAATTACAAGTAATTGAACCTTCATTGAAGAAAAATCCGGTTCGTGAATTCGAGGGCTCATCGGAAGATATTAGTAAAATAGTACAATCTACAACTAATAATGAAACTTTTTACATTTTAGATAAGAATGCTAGCTTGGCTCAAAAGTACGATATGTCAACCTCGACCGCAGTTTCCAACTTTACTATACCAGGGGTAAAGAATATTTACTGCATTTCAAATGGAGGCAAAGATACATTGATGGCAATTACAGACGAAGGAGTTCAATATTTTGATTCAGACTCTAATACTGACGAACCAACTGGGTCGATTAGAACTAATTTTGAAGCCCAAGGTATATCCATTTCAAGCGTATACTTTGTGAATAATGTTGCGGTTGGTGTATGGTATGATGGTAATGAACCAAAGATTACCAATCTTCCATGGGATTCCAAGTCTAGTGGTGAAATTGAAGTTTCGATTGACTATTCTCTCAAGAACAATGGTAGCACTGAATCAAACAATTTAATCTCTATGCCAGAATCCGCCGATATCAAAAATTTATCTTCGGATATTTTATACAAACAATTATTGAAACTACTACTTGTGTCAAAATTGGATGAAGGAAAAATTATCAGATTATGTGAAACAAATGATAACCCAAAGAATATCAAAGAAACTGTAAAACTATTCTTTCAATCTGAAGATTCTACATTAGTAAGTAATAACTTGTTCCAAATTATCAGTGAAGAAGTTGCTAGAGATCCATCCAAGAAGTCATCGCTTTCAATATGGCTTAAATGGTTGCTTTTAGCCCATGGTGGATCTATTGCTACACAACAATCTGAGCAACTAAACAATTTGCATTCTGGAATTAGCGGTGCAATGAAAGTTTTACCACATTTAGTCGCATTACAAGGTAGATTAAAATTATTACAATCTCAAGGTAATTTAAGATCTCAACAATCGCAGGAAATCAATGATGTTGAAATGGAGAGTGAAGACGAATCAGCCGGTGCACAAACAACTGAAACAAGTATTGTTTATGCCAATGGTGAAAATGATGAAGAAGATTTCGAAGATATAGAAGGGGAATTAATAGAGGACGGGGAAGAAGTAGCAGAAGATGAGGACAATTAAAATATGCATATATAGTCGTTGGCTAAATACACAAAACTAATCATGGTTCAAAATTGTAATTTTTTGTAATTTTTTATAAACTCTATCACATCCTTATAGTTCAAACTATCATATAAGCAATCAAAATTAGGAATGTTGTAAAAACCAATCAGAAACTAATTTGGCGACAATTTCTGGTTCTTCACGTTGTAAGAAGTGACCAGCACGAGGAATTTCCTTAACGCTAACTTTTTGACCTGCTAATTTAGTCTTTTCTCTTCTCAAGAGACGAATACTCATACAGCCATCAGTTTCACCACATGCAATAAGCGCAGGGACTTTATCGAAATCAACAATCCATTTTCTTTGACGAATATTTACTGGGTTTAGGAGGCACGAATAGTAACTAGCAGCATGATCGATGACATTGTTATTAGTTAATGTAGTTCTAACACTTTCAATCACTTCACGGGGATAATCCCAAGTAGGAGACCAATAGGTCCAAATTTTATCTAAATAAGAATCGGGACCAGTTTGTTTAAATGATTCGTGGTATCTTCCCAATCCCAAAGTAAAGAAATAGGTAGAAAGATACAATTGCTCTGGAGCAAACCAAAGATATTCCCAGATTCGAAGGTTAGCCATATATGGAATGGCCAAAGTAGCAATTGAAGTAACTAATTCTGGATACATGCTAGCGGTTTTAAATGTAGTAATTGCACCCCAATCATGACCTAATAAATGTACGGGTCTGCCATCTGGAGTGATACTAAGAATAAAAGACTTGATGTCACCAGCAAAATCGGAAGCTCTATATTCCAGGAGACTTCCTTGCGACGATTTTTCATACCCACGAATCAACGGAGCTAATAACAACACTTTTTCACCAGGAAATGCATCCAATAATAACGGCCATACATCATTGTATGAAGTGTTGTTATCTGGAAAACCATGAATTAAAAAGATCACCCTCGTCCACCCCTTACCTTTGGACGTATTGAAGACCTCGGCTTCAGGAAGACTGGAGAATGTGGAGAAAGTCCTGTCACCGTTTTTAAGCTTGATGTTATACTGTTTAAGTGCCATTTAAAGAAATATTGGCCCCAACAATCCTACAATTGCCGATATTTATAACAATCTACATATTTCATGTGATGGATGCAAATTACGTTTGCATATGTTGCAACTATCCGATGCGGAGTTAAGCACGGAGCGTTTATTATTTATTACACTATATATAAAAGTCTCAGAAGATGTCGTTCTCATAAGGACAGTTGATACTACTATGCCCGTCTCGTTCGCAGAGACCACACCAGTCATCTTTACCGGTGCTGGGATCTAGTTTCACCGGAGGATTATAAATAGGTAGGGTATTTGGAGCGGAGTCTGGCTTGGAATTGTTGATGTCCTCTGGAGTGGGAGTTATGTTTTCTTTGTCCTCGATCAGGGACATAGTATTGGCCAATTTGTCCTGTAGTTTTTCAATTTCTTTATTCAATTTCGAAATTTCTTGTACTTTGGTATCGAACTCAGTTTTATGTAAAGAATCGAGCTCGTCGATAGAGTTTTGCAATTCAACCAATTCTTCAAATGTAGGTCTCATTTCAAGTTCATGTTTCAATTCCTCGATGGTATTGTTATAGTCGTCCAATTTACTTTGATCGGTAACCTTTTCATTGATCTTGTCAAGTTCCTTTTGTTTAGAACTAAGCTCTTTATGTAATTGTCCATTCATTTCTTGCATTGAATGTAATTCCTTTGATAAACCTTCAATCTGGATATGTAATTGTTCTACCTCGTCTGAAGGTTTTGATTTAACTTTAGAATCTTGAGCTATAGACTCTTTCAATTTCCGATTTTCCTTGGTCATATTTACAAGTTTTCTCTCTGTAGTTAGTAATGAATCATTCTCTGATTTCAATTGCTGGACTTCTTTACTTAAAGTATCTACTTGTTTAGTTAGGGTTACATCAGCTCCGTCTTTCATGGCCATAGATAGTTTCCCTACCTGACGCTGCAATTGTTCGACTAAAGTAGATTGATCTGCTTCCGCCATAGCTTCTTTAATAGCAATGTTCTCCTTCGTTAATGACTTCACTTGATCTTCCAAACCCGCATCTTTCTTCAGTTCTAATTCGATTCGTAGCTTCTCCTTGTCGTCTTTAACGGTTTCTAATTCTGATTTAAGTTGCTTCAAATCTTGAGAATCAGTTGTCGTGTTACTTTTCTTCAACAATTCCAGATGCAGATGCTTAAGCTTTTCGTGGCTTTCTTCCAATTTGTTATACTCGCCAACTGGGATAGACTGAGTTTTCAATTGTTCTATTTCATCTTTCAATTTTTTCACTTGGGAGCTTTCATCGCTTATAGATTTGGAATTTGAGCCTTTGCTTAACTCTTTTATTTTGCTTTCATGTTCTGCTTCAATTTCCGCTCTATCTTTGTCAAATAGTTTGGTTTTGGCTTTCAACTCTTCATTCTCCTTGAGAAACAACGACAATTTTTGTTTCAATTCATTTATATCTTCGTCATTAGTTGATTCAGCCTTCGTATTTTTACATTCTTCATTAAGCTTACTAATTTCCTTGTCCTTCTCTTGGACAACAGAATCGTTTTTCAGTTTGAGTTCTTCTATAAGCAATTCTTGTTCCTTTATTGATTTTCTAGTATTAGCTAATTCAGTTTTGATTTCAGATAATTCATCGTCAATTTCAGGTGACTTGGTACTCTCAAGTTGCTTCTTTAGTTTACTAATCTCCTCTTTCAAAATTGCAACTTCACCAAGCGAATCTGAATCATCCTCCTTATCAGATGTTGAGCTATTCATCTCCTCTATTTGTTCCTTGAGCTTGGTTATTTCCATCTCTTGTTTCAGTATCGTGATAAACAATTCTTCATCATTGGTAGTACTGGTTGTCAGAGCTTTTGATTTTGATAACTCTTGTTTCAATTTTTCAATTTCTTTATCTTTTTCAAGAATCGTAGACTCATTTTCTGCCAAATCCTTCTTTGTATTATCCTCAGCCAATTCTCCGCCTTTGTTGTGCACAAGGTCATTCTTCAAGCTTTCAATCACTGATTTATCCCTTGCATTCAGCTCGGTTAGTGAAAGCAATTGTTCTTTCAAACTTTCAATCATTTCATCCTTCTCTATTACAATTTCATCATCCTTTTCTTGAATAGATTTCTTTCCTGGATTTTTCAATTTGTTTTCCAAATCAATTATTAATTCTTGCTTTTTGTTTAATTCGTCAGTTAACTTTGCAATATCAGAATTTACCAGTTTTTCATTCAATTTCAATTCCTTTTCTTCATTTGACTTCAATTTCGCTTGCAAGTGTTCTATTTCCGCCTCCAATGATCTTATTGTATCATTATTATCAACTTTTTGGTCAACATCCTGAATACCTTGTTTCAAGAGTTCAATTTGTTGCTCATAATATTCTTCATTTTCCTGCTGATTAGCAGTCATTATATCCATAGATTGGCGCCATTCTTCTCGAGCGAGATCAAAGTCTTGTTTCTGTTTAAACAATTTCTTATCCTTTTCCGCCAAATTATCTTCGTATTCTTCTAACAACGGTTGAATTTCATTTACAGTTGATTGTAACTCATTTAAAATAGCAATCTTTTGTTGCATTTCAGTCTGGGTCGAGATATATCTCGCCTTGACCTCTTGTAATTCCTGTTCTATGTTTCTAGAACTACTAGAGGCAGATCGTGTGATCTCAAATAAGCTATTTCTCTTTGGTACTTGAATCTGCTGAGTTACATTGGGACTTGCGGTGGAAGTACGACTGGTAGTGGGCGAAGACGTATTTGATCTTCTGTCACTCAACAGTGAAGAACTAGTATTTATACTAGATAATCTTTTTGCTTGAGGCGCCTTTGGTATGCTTTTAGAATTCGTGGCCAATTGTGGATTAGCAGTAAGTAGTCGATCCCAGGGTAGGAACAACCCAGTCATGGGTGTTTCCACCTCGAAATATGAAACACCTTCCACTGAACCTGAGTTTTTACCTCGTAAAGCAGCAATAGGACCTTGTAATTCAATCCCACCAAATTTTCCAGGTTTTCCTTGAATTCCCCCATAATAACGAAGGATACCGTATCCTCTGGTTCCAGGTATAGTAACCTTACTGCCTATATGGTCCGCCATAGAAGTTGAAAAGATGGGGTTTGTTCTCGGGTTAAGAATTTACTACGTTGTTTACATTTAATATCGCGTAATATGCAGCTTTTGACAATAGAAGCAACTCATCGCCATATTTTACAAAAGTAGACAAGGAGAGGATTGAAGCGACTTGTAGCTGTTAATACCTGTTAATGGTTCGATATAATTGATTTTGAGCCAATTTAGTCTAATCTCACCACATCAAAACTGCATGAACCTACATCATATTCACCAAGATGAGATATAGACCATTTTCTTTTAAACGATATACTATAAACTGACATTATGTAAACTGGACTTTGTTGGGAACTACTTTAGTTTGAGAATGTTTCTTTGCAAGCGCCCATCGAGATTTGACACCAGGAACCATACTGTGACCGGATTCTGTGATTAATTGTGGTGATTTTTTATTGATTGACAAATTTTCAATTTGCAGACTTAAATCATTCACATTATCAAGATGGCGACGAATGTTTCCATTTAATTGAAGAATCACCGATTCCAAATTAGATATCATTTCTGTAGTTGAACTTCGTTTGGCTTTCAATGACATCAATTTTCTACGCAATTCTTGTTCTTGTTGAGTGACATTGGCTAACTTGGTTCTTAAACTTGTCCTTAAAATGGAATTTGGCAAATCTAGTTTTCGGTTTTGTAACTTTCTATTGGTATTTTCACTGGTGAATTCAGTTAACTGGGCAAAAAGCTGATCGATTCTCATTCTAGTAGTTTGATTCTTTTCAATTTTACCAATTATTTCTTCAAGTTGCCCCGGCAAGGAATTGATTTCATCAATGTGATTGTCCAAATCAACCTGAGTCGATGAGATTAATTCTGAAAAGTCATCAGCCAATATGAATTTATCTTGTATCTCCAATGCATCAAAAGTAAGTTCAGTAGTGGTGCCATCTTGGTAATCAAGCTTCTTTTGTAATATTTCTAAGTTCTTTTCAACAATGGTTAACTGACCCGACGTTTGATTGATTATATTGATTATTTGTTGACCAATTTTATTTGCATGTTGGTCTTTAACTTGCGTGGGTCCATCATAGCTAAGGAAGGGTTCCTCTTTGACCGGTTGACGTTTCTCAAGGAAATCAATCTCATCTATTTCTTCGTATTCTTCGTCTTCTTCGTCTTCTTCGTCTTCTTCTTCGTTTGATTTCAACGATTCCTCGTCGCTTGACACTTGTTCCAGTTCAGCTACCGATGGGGGGAATGAACTTAACTCGGAATCAAGAATATCAACATATGGAGTTTGGCGAGTTTGCTTTTCGAACGTATTCACCGGAGTTTTGGACTCTTGAATTTCTGGCACTGGGGAGCCTTGTCTCGATGGTGTTGTAGATGGTGCAAGCAGGCTTACCACTGACTTGGGAATGTTAAACAGGGGCGATTTTGACAATGATGGTTGTTTTAGTGAGTCAAAGGGAGACGCTTTATTTTCTGTACTCTCTTTCTTCAATGAGTCAAAGGGAGATGCTTTATTTTCTGTACTACCTTTCATCTTTAATGAGTCAAAGGGGGAAGCTTTACTTGTATCCGTGGCAACCAGCTCCACAGGTGTAGCAGGTTTTCCAAATGCTGGCTGTGATTGCAGAGTAGAGGGTGTACCAAATTTAGCAAAGGGTGATTCAGTGTTCGAAGTCAGTGGTTTAGCACCAAATTTAGCAAATGGTGACTCTGTGTTCGAAGGTCTTCCAAGATTACCAAATGGAGAATCAGTTTTATTTGTTGACGATTTTCCAAATGCACCAAATGAAGAGGAAAGATCATTTTTCTTTTCAGCTTCTTGGGTAGATGAGTTCAAAGACTCATCAAGATCACCTAAGTCTACAAAGGATGAACCTTGAGAATCACCCAAGTCTTCCAAGGAATCCTTTTTTAAATCCAAGGAATCAAATGGAGATGGCTTCTTCTCGGTTGCGGAAGGTTTTGCAGTTTCGGAAGCTTGGCCAAATGAGCTTGTTCCTTTATTGGCAAAAATATCTTCAGACTTGGATTCATTGTTGAATATATCAAATGGACTTGATTTGGTATCCGCATTTAGTTTTGCAAATGGACTATCTGAGGTCTTAGCAGCTAACGAGCCGAACCCGCCACTTGATGTTGCCATTTTGGCGAAACCACTTGTCGCAGTCGATGTACCCAGACTTCCAAATCCCAGACCGCCAAATACCGAACCGCCTGTTTTGTTTTGTTGACCAAAACTAGTTTGACCAAATCCAGCTCCACTACTTGGTTGAGTGAACGATAATGGTGCTGATGTGGCAGTTGCACCAAATCCTGTTTTGCCAAATGTACCTGAAGATTCCGTTGCAGTTGAACCAAATCCAGTTTTACCAAATGAACCTGAAGCTTCGGGTGCTTTAGATGCAAATGGACTATCATTTGATACTTTTGATTCTACTGAGCCAAAAGGCTTGGTTTCTGATGTTTTAGCTCCGAATGATCCAAATGCACCAGAAGAAGTAGTACTTCCAAAGGATGATTGGCCAAAAGCAGTCTTCTCTTCTGACTTACTTGCAAACGGATCTGAACTACCAAATGGGTTAGCTGTTTCCTTGGTAATTTCTGGAACCTGTTCAGAATCGAGTTTAGTTTGCTTAGCGCCGTTTTTGTACTTAATATCTTCATCTAGGGCAGCTTGTAAATCAACATTATCGTTAATTAATTCTGTTTTATCGAATATCCACCAACTAATCAAATTACCCGTGTTCAACAATGCATATAGTAATGGCAATTTACCGGTTGCTTCTTCAACCCCCTGTACTGGTTGCTTAACTGTGGTATCAAGTTGAGCCAAATCAAGAGCAAACCCAATTGGTGTAGTATCATCGCCATCCTCCAAAGGAAATTGGGCTCTGTTTGTATCTTCAGATTGCGCAATCGATTCCAATGGAGACAAACTGAGCATGTTTATATCGGAAGAACAAGAGGAAGTTATTAATGCAAATTGATTTGAGGGAATCCAATTAGACAATAATGTCGAATAATACGTAGCAGTTCTACCCATGTAGCCATAAGGTGGGGCCAAATCGGCTTGGATCATGTTGCCATTTTCAATAATGAAAGATTCTATTTCATGATCCTGTAAATCTGATTCATTACTTTCATAAGCAATAAAAAATTTATCCTTTGATAAATAGACCAAATCTTGAGGATGGAAATCACGATCCAAAATATCAGATTGTATAGGTATTGATTTTCCATTGGAAAATTGTACTTTGTCTTGTTCATCGTGAGTGATATAACAGTATTGATCGTCAGCCCAAGTGTATACTGCAACCTTTTCAATAGTTTTATCTCCTATATGGATATTTCCTTGTTTGAAAACCAATATATCATCATTGACTCGACTTGGCGTAAACGAAGTCACATCTGAATCTAATTTAGTCATTGTATCATCCCCTTGTAAGTAACTCTCCACCAAAAGCTCATATAATTCACCTCCACGATTCAACAATAGTTTAGTTTCATTGTAATTAAAGAAAACCTGGGTTAGATCTGGTGCACCTAATTTCTTTAGACTCTCCAACTCTTCCAGCTTTCCCAATACCAATTGTTGACCATTCGATGCTGCTATAAGTTTATTTTTATTACCAATTGCTAACAAGTTTAAAGTAGCCTTATCAAATTTTTCCAAGTCAATACCTTCATCAAACAAGGACAACCCTTCTCCTGTAGAAGCAAGTTTGAAACCCAAGTCCTCTGAGGTTATCTCCTCTAGTTGAGCCATACTACTGTTTGTTACAATAATTGTTGATGATTTGACATTGTCGCGAAAATGAGATGCTGCAAAATCGGCCAAAACCAAAAACCCAGAACTTTAGAAACTTCATTAAACTAAAGAGTAGGAAAGAAATGGGAGTATCTGAAGTAACGTAGTGTATTTGTATAGTAGATTCAATTTATTTAGTAAAAAAAATGAGTTGATTTAAAGATATTGGTAGAAGTGAACCCAATGGCTAATTTTGCAACATTTGCCAGCAATATATTAACGATAATATGGATGAGTTATGAAAGATATATTGGAAAAAAGGGGAGCTTATAAGGATAGTTAGTTGAATATTCATTATAATTGTATATACAACATCTAATCTACACCTAAGCAATAGTAAATTAGGTTTGGATCTACTGGTCATAATTTTTAAAAGGGCCAAACTGACTGTTGGATAAAATTCATATAACAACCCATTTGTGATACAAGATAGTAAACCTTGATTTAAGCCGTGTTAAAGTTACTGTTGTAGGTAATTTTGTATTTGATTGAGTTTTGATAAATTTGAAAGATTTTCAAGAAGATGTGGTAATTTTATCCAAAAGTTGAAAGATGATTGTTATTTCTACATTTGCAACTTCTTCTTCTATTTCGAGATTGATATGGTTAAAAGAAATCAAATCAAATATACACCTCGTAATTAACTTGGCGAACAGTGTCCAGGCTCATGCTTGTCAAAGGTTTTGTTGGATTTGCAAGAATTTCAGAAAATACAATTACTTCATTGTTCAATATCGGCAATCTTGCTGATTGTTCAAGTTTCCTGGATATATACGATAGTGTGAAAAATAGTCTATTCAAGTGGTTGTCACAAGACAGTATCAATTAAGCAAAGCTTGATAACGTAATAGAACTATTGTAAAAATGTTGTTTCAAACTTTGTGTATTGATCACGAACAATATTAACAATAAGATCTTCATGCCACCAGTTGCTGGGGAAACTTTACCAATAGCCAATAACACTGTACTATGCCTAAGGGACTACACTGACTATTCTTCATGTTCACATTACCCAACAACTGGGTTGTAGATCATTGCATTATAATAATGAAATAATAGAAATAATAGATAGAGGGTATTGTCTTGACGGATTTACTTCATGCACAAAACCCATCAATGACAATTTGCTCAACCTGACAATAGAGTTGGGAGATTAACAAGAGGTTGATTAATAATTCATGGGACTTTTCACTTTAAAATCAAAGTGTCACAGGCACATGCGTTTATAAGTTTACCTTCCACAATTTTGTAAAATAAGCACCCTTATATAATAACTAGTTGCCTCCAAGAATAGAACAGCCGGATCTTTCACACATCATTGGCTGGTCATTATTTTTCCGACCACCCCCACTTCACCCACGCTCAATTTTTCCCGGGAAGAATATCGTTATATTAGAGTTTGGGGGAGCCTTACTGCATTTGGGGATTTACGTAATCTCCCGGATAAATTTTTTTTAATTTAATCCTATTGGAATATCTTTGAAATTAGGAGATATCAGAAAACAACCTGCCATAACTCAGAACCATAGTACTGCGGACCCACCCTTCGCATACAGACCCATACCCACATACAGAACAGATACTGCTCACTACCCTGAGATTAGAATCATCAATATTGTCTCGTCGGCTAATTATTCGTCGAAACACTACGGGTAAATTGATTGTTGGTTAAGCTATTGACATTTTTTTTCGGTTTTTGCTACTGAAGGCTATTGGAGTTTTACGTTCAAGTTATAGAACCAGTACGGAACTTTAGGTTGGTATTTATAATTCCAAAAAAAAAGAAATTTTAGTAAACATTGAATTATTGATAGTTCAACTGCTGCTTAAACTACTGCTTGAGTAATTAATCCAAAATCAGATCATCTACTAGTCCAATTTACATTAATTCTCTTTTGAGTTTTTTGTTTAATTTCTAATCATCATGTATAATTCCCCCTTTTCCAGAAATGACCGGTCAAGTATCCCGGCTCATATCAAAGATAGTGCAAGAAATGCGATTTATCAACAATTGCCAGTCATAACTTCGTCCGCCAGTTCGATACGGAGTGCACCAAATCAAAATTATCAACAACAATCTAGTTTTAGAAGTACAACAAGTTCGTTGTTTAGTCGAGATCGAGATAAGCGGTCGGTGAGATCGGCTCCTTCTATTTATTCTAAATCGACAGCAACCATCCCCGAAGATTCAGAACCAATAACTATAACTGTGGAACA